>CAJNYU010001005.1:197403-278583 GCA_905331475.1 Rotaria socialis | reverse complement strand
TATCTATTTTTTCGCCAGTTTTGGTTTTCTCACCAGTTTCGTTTTTCTCACCAGTATCTATTTTTTCGCCAGTTTCGGTTTTCTCACCAGTTTCGTTTTTCTCACCAGTATCTATTTTTTCGCCAGTTTCGGTTTTCTCACCAGTTTTGGTTTTCTCAGTATCAGTTGATGTTGATGGTGTTATTTCAGTTGCCTTCTCGTCTGTCATTTTTGAGCTGAATGATGGGTTGGTGTTGTTTTGGTTATTGTGCCTTCATGCAGTATGAAACATACCTTGATGAAGGTAAATAAATCAGAAATCAAGTGATGGACATGAATAGCATAACCACGCTATTTTCATCATGAACGAATAAATAGACGCGTAAATACGGCAAGAAGAGAGAAAAGATTCAATGTCAGCGATACGTAGCAAACAAAAACCATTCCCTAAATGTTATGGTACATTTCGTTTATGATGGATAGATAAAATTGACAATTATGATATGTATGCAATAAAATTATATACACGGGCCCCAACGTAGAAAGCCGTTAACTATTAACTATTTTTTACTTTTGTCGTGCTCTCGTGCGAATTCAAGGACACATTGAAAAGAAGGGGTGTCCAAGGACTAAGAATTAGGAATTCCTCATTAGTTACCCTACAGTTCCTTGCATACTGAAGGTAAAAATATGGAATATTCACGATAATTTTTCTTCTTACACTCATTTTCACTTGAAAAATTGTGAGAATGAATGATTTCATGGAAAAATTATTTTTAAAACAGCAGTATCCCAACTTTCGTGAATGGTGGAACTGTGAGGGAACCTATAGTTGATTCCCATTTCCTCTAGAAATTATCACAGCGACACTGACAATTTCTCGAAACATTAGGAATTCCTATTTCTGAGTCCTTGGACACTGCTGCAAATTTGTGTTGATATTTATAGATTCATGTTTTTTCTGTGATAAATAAATTAAACTAGCATTTACCGATGTATGGTTATCTACTTGTTTTCTCACACAAGGAAAACATTACTTTCGTCCATGTTGAATAAAAAAATTCATGGTGGAAAACCTTGAAAGAATTACAAGATTCTAAACGACGTATCCTTTTTGTTGTTGAGCACACAATGATAGTATGTTATCAATGCCATTCACGTTAGTTGTATATCTTTTGATATATATTTAACAAAAATCTGAGCTGAGCCAGATTGTTTAATGAAAATAATTCTTTAAAATGAAATAGCACTACTAATTATGATTTCATTTTGTTTACATGATTCAAATACTGTAGACCATATTAACGAAATATCTGTCAAGAATATGATAAGTAATGGTATTACACCTGATTCTTTGCTTTCATATCGTAAAATCGTATTGCTTACATGCAAAAAAAACATGTCTCTATACTCATCGAGTAGCGAGAGTCGAAGAAGAAGAAAAGCGTGACAGAGAATGAGAGAAAGAAGTAGGGTTGGCGATACATAATTACAGTAGAGAGAGCAATAGAGGATATGGTAAGAAGAGACGGCAAAAGAAGGTTAAATATCATGTACGAACAGTCAATTCGACTAACCAATCCGAGTATACAATATTACTCAATATACTCAACGCTGAACATCACAATAATGACTATCTTGATAACACCAAAGTACTAAAATAAGCATTAGCTATGTCGTGCATTGTTGAGCTATAACAAATATGTATCACTGATCAATAGAAACTGTGGTAATGGGTATTATGTTACAATACCAACATTATTATGATGCCAGGATTGGTTAAATGAAGAAGTCGGAACAAGAATTATGGTACAGATAGATTATCTGATTTCATGCAGTCATGAAAGATAATTTCAACTAAACTGAGGGTTATATCCTTAGCATCACCGAAGGATTGTTAATTGCAGTAAAATGAATCATTTTGATGTAATGTGCTTCAAAACCACGTCAAGAATAGCTATGAAACAGGTGGACGAAAATAACTGGTTTTTATTTCTTAAGATTTTTAGATGATAAATGCAGTTAGATTTTTCTGAATGGGATCGAATACAATCCGATACTATCGAAGTATTAAATTGGTAAACATATATGTAATATTCTTTTTGATCGATTGAAGTTGTTTTCATCCAAAAAAAGGTAAAATATATGTTATGTGGCAGAAAGAAAAAGAAAATGAAGTTATTGCGTGACCAGTTTTGAAAAATCTTCCGTACTGCTGTGATCCTCAGCTGCAATAGCATATACAAAAATGTTGTAATTTATTTGGCATAGAATGTTTTAATCGGTGTTCTAATATGATGAAATCTAAAATAAACACCTAAAATTAGTAAGATTTTCTATTCGACCGTTCAAATGAATAGAGAATAAGGATTCAACATTAATTTAACGAGTCAGTTAATGCTTAACTAGAAGCAGACTGGATGGAGATTGTATCACTAGGTAAGAGTTGTTGGAAATATTCCATTTAATACTCGAGCACTTCCTGTCGAAATCCTACGTTGAAACATTCGGCAGCTTCTGATCCTTTCCTTTTGAAAGCTCCGAGAATTACAGGCATTATTCATAATATTCCAAAAGACCTACATACTGTCCGATATATTCGTAAGGTGCAATTAATTCAAAAATCGCACAAAATAGCTTTTTGATACATTTTTACACGGTTCGATAGAGCTTAGCGAGTTGTATAAGTGTATGTATATTAAAAAATGTCAGGTTGATATATTGAAAGAAANCTTGGAGGGGTGTAAGGGTTGAATTTTCACGAAAAATATTTTTTGATAAAATATAATTATTTAAATACAGTTTTTTATGCTGGTTCCGAATATCACGATCAATTTCTTTGGAAATGAATTATTTGTAGTGACAATTTCAAAACACAGTTTGAATATTTTTACGATTTCATCGTTAGTGAGGAGAAATAAGTTTTCTCGACAACGATCATCTATATGATTAAAAGGATACATATTTCTTTTCTTTATATTAAGACAAGTTAAATGACATAAAATAATCGCAGAAATAATGAAGCTACTGGGAGTTCATAGATTTGAAGAATGGCTCAACCGCAATACGCTAGGGGCCTTAGTTGGAGTCAATTAACCTTTAGAGATACATTATATGAACAGCGTCGAAACTGCACCATTATATGCAGCTTTTCGCGCTGAATCTAACGAACACTTTTTTCAATGTTTTACACTAAAAATATAAATAAAAAGCGCCAGCATTATTGAAAAATTGAGTATTTGCCAGCAAAAAAAGATAAAATTTAATTTTCTGAAATTTTTCTTTCAATATATCAACCTGACATTTTTTAATATACATACACTTATACAACTCGCTAAGCTCTATCGAACCGTGTAAAAATGTATCAAAAAGCTATTTTGTGCGATTTTTGAATTAATTGCCCCTCACACCTAATTATATTCAAACAATTTCTTGCTGTACCCGTCTAGTGAGTTTTTATAGTCATTATTTAATATTTTTACTCTGTTTATTTGCCGAATAATTAGAAAGCAACAAAATGATGGTTGTTAGTAAACACTTTTGTAACATTTTTTTTTGTCGTAAAAAACCTTTTTCGCTAATATATACATTGAATCGAAATTGAAATTAGCAGTGGAAAATTTCCTAGAGTACATTGTTATGGTTTCTTTTTTCCACTGGTTATTTCTGTTTCGGCTTTATTCGATGGTGGATAAACGAAATTGTATTGAAAATAAACTTTCCGTTCTGGTTTTGGTGGCAAATATTTTTTTAATTTCGCAAGAAAACTAAACAAAGTATTGATGGATATTGTAGGTTGCTCTTTCGAATTATTAAATAAGCCGTACATAATATCGGGCATTCTTGCGCATGACTGATAAAATTCAATTAATGTTTCACCATCCATTGCTTCACATATAGGTATTAATTGATCAAGTTTCTTATCGGTTAAAAATTCCAAAACATGTTGATTACTCCACATGGATGCTTCAGGGAAATTTAAATATTCTTTTGTTGAAACAATAGGTTTCTCTGGTTCTTCGGGTTGTGTGGGTTCTTTAGGTTTTGTAGGTTCTATAGGTTTTGTTGGTTCTTCAGGCTTAGATCCTGTTGCACCATTCGTTTGATCAGTTTTGTTTTCAGAATTTCCAAGTGTTTCAATCAATCCATTTCGTTTCAGTTCTTCTATCAATAAATTATATGCTTTATCGAATTCTTCATCCTCTTTATCAGCAAAATCAACATAAATTTTTGAACCAGCCATAAAGCCTAACCATCCATCGGCTTTATAATTTGGTTCGACAATAAGTGGAATTATTTTACTATGTCGACTGAATGCATATTCAGCTTCGGCTTTACAATTAATACTTTTCTTATAGTTACTTGACATACAAAGGAGTACAAATTTTGAATTTTCAACAGCTTCTGCCATACTTTCAATGATTGATCCTCGCATTTCATCTCGATCTAACCAAACTTTATAGCCATCCTTTTCAAGACGATCATTAATTCTATGACATAGTGGCTGTTGTGCCCAACAGTAAGAAATCATCATATCGTATTGTGGTGGTGCTATTTCAGCACATTGTGGGGATGCAGCTAGTTGAATCGTAGCTGCTTTACATTCGTTTTTCTCATTTTTGTCTTCTTCCCTTTTTCTGGCCTTTTCTTCTTCTTTTTGTTTAAATTTCTCTTCACCTTCTATTTTCCACATAATGCCATGTGCCATTTTTGAAACACCTCGTATTTCAGAGTCGCGTAATACCTTAACATGATCAACAAACTCTTTATCCTCACGAATAACTTTGTTTCCGTCTTTATTGAATGCCATGGAATATACAACTTCCAATGGTAACGGATCATCTATACTTTCTTTTGCAAATTTAATTATCGATGGTAATGCATCTTGTTTCATAACTTCTTCTTTAACGTCATCGTTTTGTATTAAATCTAAGAAAGCGAAATATATACATTCAAGATATTAATTGCAGCAAATAAATAAAACAAAATACCTCTGAATCCTTTTAATACTTCGTCAGCGTTCTTTGGTTTTCCATCGTGAACTGCAGCATTAAAATTTTTAAGAAAAAGCCCAGTTACCCTTTCTGTACTGTTTTCTTTACGAAACTCATCTTCTGGTACCAATAATGATATTAATTCTACTGCTTTTAACTGTATTTGTTCATTGCTTTCACCTTTTGATAAACTACTTAATATTTTAATTAAATCCGATTTTTCCTCAGTTTCTTTTTTCAATTGATTGGATAAAACTCTGTCCGATCTAACTATTGCAATCAGTAAACAAAGTGATGTATAAATTAGCTTGACATGTGCTGCATCGGTATTTGAATGATTTTCTTGTATATGTAAGAGTAAAGCTAGAATAATTTTATACATAAGCCTTCTTTGTTCAAATGATAACGAACGTATAGCTGGTAAAATGAATTCCATCGGATAAAATAGGCAAGACATAACTGGTGATGTCCATTTTCCAATGTGTGGTAGAAATTCAGAAAGAATTTCATTATATTGATGTAACAATTTATTAGGTATTTCGGACGAATAACTTTTCTCTGTATCACAAGTTACAATATAATTTGGACATGTAATAAGAAGAAATTCGTGAGTAGTGTTTAATGATGTTACCATTGGGCTAATTAGACTACTTAAAACATCGATATAATACTGACTTGTTACACATTTAACAAGTGTATGAAGCAGTTGTTTACATTGAGCATTTTCAAATGCTTGAATAAGCCACATAAATGATTTTAAACTTGGATCTTCTGTACCTATAATACCAATATAATAGCCGTAAGACCCAATTTCGTTTAAACACTTGTCTGTAAGATCAATTAATTCCGTTTGTCGACTAATCCATTCTTTAGCACTAGGATCTGTTTTAGTTGATGCAAGAAGATATTCTGTACTATTCCGAAATATTTCTTGTTCTTCGTCTTTTAATGTACCATCGGAATACCAATGCTCTAATACTTCACAGAGTCCTTGCGGAAGATGCTTTTGAAAAAATGAATTCTCTTGAAATTTTCCATGATTAGCTATAGATGATGAATCTTGTTCATCAACGTTCTTGGCATTATTTCCAAGCTGACTTAATTGTGTTTCAATCTTGATCGCTGTCATATGTATGGACTCGAATAATAAATTAGTATCTGTTTCTGTTTGGTTTCATGCATCATCGAACGCACCTTGATAAAAAAAAATAATTTCACTACATTGACAGACCTTCAACCCATTAGCAGCTTTAGATTGGTTTCTCCTTCGAAAAGCAAGCAAGTGTCTCGATATAAACGAAAATATGTATTTTAAAAAATAATAGCACAAAACGACTTAATTAATTTGGCTCGATGAACACACGACACTCGCTTTAGACAGTTTATGATTCATTTCGAGCATAACGAATAGACAAAATCGGTAATTACAAAATATATATTTTAAGAGGCATTTTTTGAATAAATCATTAACAATCATTCGAGTTACGCATCATTTGTTGTTTTTGTTTTTGTTATTCTCTAGTTTTTACTCAAGGATATCTCATAGAAAGAAGAAAAAAACAGATGTAGATTATACACATCTCTAGAACACTTCAAAGTCTTGTTAGATAGATATATCAGCACTATACAATTGTTTTAGTAAATGTATTACATTAAACTACGAATATATACTAAATATTACCAATTTGTTACTAGCAGCGTAAGATCAATATGCTTCACATATTGAGCATAAAACTTTAAGTTCGAAACCATTTGAAAATATTACTTCTTTTTTCGCTCATGTGAAAAATTCATTTTAATTTCCCATTTGTATGCAATGCGTTGAAGTCAAATAAAGACCTTTGATTTCACTTGCTTTACAATTGATGCTCAAAAAAATAAACCAGAAATTGCCATATAATTTGTTTTTCTTTCACTTTGACACCTGACAAAATATCATTGAAAAATATACATCATTACTGCATCTCCTCACTATACTCATGAAATAAATCTGACATGAAAAAGTATGTCTATATTATTGATGATGTAGTTATCAGTCTTTGATGAACATCCAGTAAAATGAAAAACACGCTTAAAAATATTATTTACTTTTTCCTCTAATTTACATGAAAAAAACAACACTTACTTTTGAGAATGATCTAATAATGACTAAAATATGAAGATTAATACATTAATTAGTGAATATTTTGCTACAGACACTGAAATCATATTATATTAAAGAAAACCTACGGTACGGATAGTTATTATTGCTCTTGATTATGATCACAAAAATGCGTGATATGTAACCTTGTAAATTATTTACCACGTAATTCTTATTCATAACACAACAAAATAAAAATCAGGAACAAAATACTAGCCGAAACCGTAGCGAAAATTATTTTGCACATTTTCAAACACTGATATCGTATCGATTACATCTGAACTCGTGAATATTATTTTTTAAACTCTGAGAAAAAAATGTCACGCATTCATCAAAAACAATCTTCATTGATAATTTCAAAGCATTTAAATTGTCTATATTCCTAACCGAATGTTTGACTTATGTTGCGGGTTCATTTTTTTTTCATATTTATAAATCGATTTTCTGAAGAAAAAAACAACATTTTCAAATGAATTAATACGAATTTAACAAAAAAACAAAAACAATTCGCGTAAAAAATTCAAAAGAAACCAGTCACCCATTTGACTTTTAAATTTTGATACGAAACGTAGCCCATCGTTGATTTGAATAGTGTGCGAGCTACATTTTATGAATAGACAATGATTGATGGTAACTGTCATTCCTTCAGATATTTGTTTATTCGCATAATTACAGACTTACAGTGTGGCATATAAGATTAGATATTGCTATCGAACACTTTACTGACGAGGAAACATTCGCAAGTGATTCGCACCATTTCGATTCATCTTTTGCTGGTTTCTAAGACCGATCATATATATGAAATACCTGAAAGGGTTCGTGCCATTGCGAGTCGGTTTCAAAGTTATGAGCGGAAATGTGTTACAATAGATGGTGACAGCTTCTATGTGCTATATTTTCCTTCTATCATATCTCAACTAAGGGATGATTTTTCCCATAGATATTTATAATACGAACATTCCTCAACTTGCTCGAACGAAAAAAGTATCGAGAAGTATGCTTGAGCTACCTGGTCGAAAGAACGAAACATTAATGAATAGATAGTAGCACCATCTATCAAAGTAGTTTTTTCACTCATAACTTTGAAACCGAGCAGCAATGGCACTGGGACGAACCCTTTCACATATGTCATATATATGATGAGCCCTACAAACCAGCAAAAGATGAATCGAAATGGTGCGAATCACTTGGGAACGTTCCCTCGTGAGTGAAAAAAATCAAATAACGAATATAACTACTAATCATTTATCCATATCTTAGTTAGACATGCACCGAACCCGAACTACCCGGGTTCGGTCATAACCAGATTGGATAACGGGATTCCTGTGTCTACTTATTCGTATCCTTCACAGTATAGAGATGAATAATAAATAGTACCTATATATATAGATAATAAAAATGATCTTATTTCAAAGGTTTATAGTCTCTTCCTCAATCTATCATAGATAATCCTATTTATCAGGAAAGCATACAATTAAATGAGCTGTTATTAATATTTCTCTTGAACTCAGCTACAGAAAATTGTCGAATGGATCTCCTTATTGAAATGATCCTTCTGATAGTCTAAGTAGGGATGTGAGAATTCGAATACTACCAATATTCATCCCATTTAGTATTGGTGATATTGATATTAGCATTATTAGTATTGATATTGTTATTAGGTCGACGGAAAAAAATCATACATCTGTATTTCCGGAAAATTTAATAAGGAGAACCATTCGACGATTTATTGTAGTTGAGTCCAAGATAAATATTAAGAGAAGTTCATTTAACTGTATCCGTTCCTGATAAATGAGATTAACTATGATAGACTGAGCAAGGCAAAGGATCTTTGACATGAACTCATCTTTTACCACCTACTATATATCCATAGGTGCTATTTATTATTCATTTTTTTAGGAGTAAAGTAAAAATCACGTAATCTTTATTAGTAAGCTAGTATTATCATCTAGTTTCAAACAGTTTTAAACTGAAAAGTTTTTAAACATTTACACCAGGCGAATGTTTTTGTAAGAATTTAAACAAAAAACAAGACTCGAATTGATAGGAATAAATACTCGATTTCGAGACAGTGGTCACTCAAATTTTTGTTGATATTCATTTCTGTGATAAATCAATTGAACTAACATTTTTCCGTACATGGTTATTCAGTGTGAGACGACTCAGTTACGCTGTACTCATCAACCTTTTCTATGCCATTGAGTTTGAAAACGCTTTGCTATCTAATCCTGATTTATTTTATCATGTAAAAATAATATTACTCGTTCAAACCGATTAAATAACTCCAAAGCGGAAAGATAATCCATAATGAGTTTTTTTAACTTGAAAATTAGAAGACGCTTGTTGTAGCAAACTTAAGAGGGGGTGTCCAAGGATTGAGAATTAGGAGTTCTTCCTCAGTTTCCCAACAATTCCTTGGATGCTAAAGATAAAATGATGAAATATTTACAATCATTTTTGTTGTTTCACGCATTTTCACCTGTAAAATTGCCAGAATCAAATAGTTTCATGCACAAATTATTTTAAAAAAAGCAATATCGTCACTTTCGTGAATGGTAGAACTGTAAGGAAACCAACGATTGAGTCCCATCTCCTCTAGAGATTATCACAGCAGCACTGACCATTCATTGGCAGATTAGGAATTTCTATTTTTTCAGTCCTTGGACACGGCTGTTGCAAAAAGATAAAAATCAATCGTTGTGTAGACTTCGAAAATTTCTTATTATCAATGCTTATTTGATTATTTTTTCAATAGCTAATAGCGTAAAAGTTTTAAGTAAAAACAAAAAACACATTACGATAAAAATCATTTTCTATGTAGAACAAATACACAGTATAGAATAAGTCCTACTTTCGTGACACTTAAAAAGGAAAAAAAATAAAAGAAACCTGTTGAACATAAATATTTGCTGTCGAAATAGAGGGCAACATAAAAAGATAAAAATAAAATTGATAAGATGAGCACACGCATAAACACATGAATTTATTTTGATTATTATTCAAATGATTAAGCTGTACAAAATGATGGAGATAAGGCGGATGCTATCCAGCAAAAAATAAACATAAAAAAGAAGAGATTCCTATATATTGATAGTGTCAAGATATGTTCATTGTCAAAGACCAAAACAAGAATGATGTAAACAACAACAACAAGATGGACCTATAATAACGATTTTAGCAGCTACATTTACTTTTCTTTGCATCTGGTGGATTTTCCGGTGGTTGTCGTACAGGAAAAATTGATTTATCTATATAGAGAAGAAGAAAAAAGTTGAATTAAATACTTATTCAATATTAGATTATATTTAAATATCTTCTAGGATATTAAATATGCTTCTGATAAAGATAATTATTCAATCAAGATATTCTATTGCTTAAAATTTCAAGCTGTGGCATGCATAAAATCGCAATGAAATATTCTATATTCAATAAAGAAAGAAGCAACTACTTACATGCTCATATATATATATATACTTTTATAGAGAAAGAGAGATATAAAAGTATTTCCGCAAGAAGAATTTTATCAACCCTATACTTACGCGATTTCGATTTTAACGATGTAAAGTGAGTCTGAGCTAGAAAATGGATTGAACTTTCTATTTTTTTTTAAAGAAAACAATCGCGAAACAATAATATTTCTATAAGAAGATTTTTTTTTTAAATTTTCTTCTTGATAAATAAAACGATGGAAAGTGTTTATGAAATGTAATTAAGCTAATTAAAAATTATTATCATTTTATATCATTAAACTCTTTGATTCGCATACCTATAGTTTCTTCCATTCTTGTCATAACTTTTTCTAATAATGATTCAATAGTTTCTTTAACATTTTGTGCTGTAAAAGCACTTGTTTCAATATAGGGTAATGAATATTTATCGGCTAATTCTTGTGCACGCGTTTGAGATACAACACGAGCATCTTCACGGTCAGCTTTATTACCAACTAGTATCACATCAGGATCGTCACAATAAGCATTAACTTTCAGTTGGGCAAGCCAATTGCGTACATTTAAAAATGATTGTTCAGATGTTAAATCAAACATTAATACAAAGCCCATCGCATCACGAAAAAATGCTGTTGTTAAACTTCGAAAACTAAAAACGATGCATTGAAAATATTTTATAACAAAAAAAAAGGAATGAAATTCTTTTATAGTACCGTTCTTGTCCTGCCTATAAAAATCATAGAAATAATTAGAAACAAAAAGAACTTTTTTATTATCTATCTACCGTATCCCATAATTGCAAATGAATACGATATGGTTTTGCATTTGGTGGGGTTTTCGGCTTATAAACAACGCGCTTCTCACGAAAATCAATGCCAACTGTTGAAATAAATTTTGGGTTAAATTGTCCGTCAGTATATTGATAAAGAAATGTTGTTTTTCCTATATGTGTATACATGAGAAAAAGTAAATAATAACCCGTAGAAAATCCAATGGTTGTCACATACCAACGCCTGAATCACCTAAGGCAAGAAATTTGATCAAATAGTCATATTCAATGGCTGGATTAATCATGGAATCTCCCATCACTCTTTTCTACTAGATTCAAAAATATCAGCAACGCTTGTCGAATGATGGAAGACGTCGTACTTTTAGTAGCACACTTTCTAGAATATATATTTAATAATGAAAAATAAACCCAAAAGAAAGAAAACAAAAATCATGTGAGCTTCGTTCTAATCTGCTGCTTTGACTCCTTGCATAGCGTTTAACAAAGTGATTGTTCGTTTGTGATTGACATCATAGAAGAAGAAGAAACGTAGAAGAAAAAAATCGACTCCCCTTGTGACAACCGTTTTAGCCGCCTACTAGTAACAATTTTTTTATAAACGAATACGATCGATAGTAGAAAGATATGAGTTATTTAGTATTTTTTCTTTCTGTTTTCTCTCTCAGTTTGTCATCGTATGTATACGCAGAAATATAGAGAGAAAGAAGTAGGACCATAATAAAAGAGAAAAAAAAGAGAAAGAACAAAAACCAAAAATAAATAAAAATAAGAGCGATGACATTGGCAATATATAAGAGCCAAGGATTCATACGGGAAAAACGAATGGGACAGTTTGTTTGCTTTAAAAACATCATTGTTATTGATGGTAAAATATTTTTTTTGTTTTTATTTTCATTATTAAATGAGTAGCTAACCTTTTTTCGAGGCGATTATTTATAAAACTGAATACCTTTATAGAGGAAAATTTTGCCATATAGCAACATCCGATTCTCAAGAGTTAAGAAACGAAGACGTGTTTACATGTATTGAACATAGGATATCTATTAAATAGCTAGAAAGCAACGAACTAATTACCATCATTATTAATTTGTGTTAAGATTGAACAAGAAAACAAACCATCATTGAAAAGAAAAGTCAAAAAATTCCAATTAATAAGCGATGGAAATTTACAATGAAGTAGAATAAGAAAAAGAAAAAAGCTGTTCTTGGTATGAGAATACGGCACAACTACAAGATGATTAAATATCCATTGGTACACTTTTGAAGATAGGCCCATCATTATTATTATTATTACCATTCAATGGATTTGAATTAATACGGCTCAGTTCTATAGACAATAAGATACTATTTCATTTAAAACAAAGAAGAATCCCAAACAGCTGATTAACCTACTTTCGAATGATGCTACAAAAAATTTCATCAAATCAGACATGGAAACAATACCAATAATATGTTGACTATTGTCCACTATAATCAGACGATGAACCTACATAAATATCGCATGCGATTAGTATTAGTATGACAATAAAAAGATAAATGTACGAGTCAGAAACGAAAGAAAAAAAGCGAAATAGTCAAAAATTCTTTTATGCTGTCATTCACATGACAAAAAATATATAGGAACTAAGTACCGGAAGTAATGAATGAAATATGTTTTTTTTCTTCTTTTTCTCTCTTTCTTATTAAAGGGAAATAGCTAACATGCACTGTTAATCATTATTTTACCTCCCGAGAGACAAATTTATCCATAAGTTCAAACAGCTGATCTGTCATTTTACAAGTGGCTAGTTGGTATGTGGTATGATCATGAATCGAATCAAGTATATCACACAATGGAACATCAAGATTCGCATAAGTACGTGTGGCGGCTAAATGCTAATATGCAATTCAAAACAAAAAAATGAATATTAACAACAAGAAATGAAGTTTTCTTGTTCTATTTTTTACCATGATATCAAATTTAGAATAGACACCACATAATCGTTTTTCTCCATCCACAACTGGTAATGCTGAAATGCGGATTGCTTGAAATATGCGAAGAACTTCAATTAATTTTGTTTGTAGATCAATCTTTATTAACGAATAATAAGAAAAATTATTCTCATTGATCAAAACAGAACATCTTTCCTTTCCTATCGATTCATTTTTCTTTTTGCCGATAACGTCGACCTGCCATACTTCAATCGTAGTATTCTTACATTTACGTTTTTTTCTCTAAATCCTTCTTGATCAGCTAGAACTTCTCAAAATACGCTGATAGAATCGAAGTAAATATTACTGAAGGAATAATAAAAAATGCTTTTCTACATGGACATTCCATTTAGTTTAGCTATAATCATGAAAGATTAAATTCATGATGTAAAATATTCTTAGTTAACTACCGATTTTTCTTACTAAAAGTTCCAGCTCTTCTTTTTATATATAAAAAAATCTGATCTTTCTATGCTACTGAATGGCAACTTCTAGGGTCTAGTCACTAAATGGATTGGTAACATTTTGAGAATTCTAGCGAAAGATTATCAGCCTAATAGAAGTTTTCGATAATAGTCTATAAGGAAATTATACAAAAACAAATCCGAATAAGTCGTTCACTATGATCCGAACTCAATACTTTTAATATTTAATATGAAATAGATTCTAATGTTTTTGTAATATATTAGGAAATATATATTAGAATTCATAGCATTCTTCTAATCATAGACACAGTAGTTGAAATCTTTCTTCATATCAACAAAAATATAAATAATTTCATGAATTGATTTTTAAATTACTGTCTTTTTGTGATCGTTTAGAAATTCTCTCTTTATATTTTTCATTGTAGATATATAGAAAAACAATTATTTGTTTTCGACTGTCGGTATTAGTTTCAATATTTTTGTACAAATAACAAGAAACGTAAGTCATTCAATCAAATATCAGTCTCTTAAATAAAAATTCGTATTATTCGAGGCGTCCCTTTTTCCACAAGAATCGATCGTAATTGACGAATCCAGCAACTTTGAATATTGATCAAAAAGATTTTATTCATCATGGTAACTAATATCAGGAATTCACGTAGGAATGTAAAAAAGAGAAAATGGTTTTCAACAGGGATTCGGAAGAAATAAAAATGTTCACTTTATTCCCAAAACTATTTTTGTTAGCAATTCGCATTCTAAAATAAAGCTTCATTTGATTGCATAGCAACAACCAAATCTCTACAAAGAGACACGTCGTCCGAGGTGTGCAAGATAGGTGTTCACGAAATTGCACAAATTTTCAGAGAACATCAAAAACATTTTTTCCTTCCTTGTGCCTTAAACAAAAATCTATTTTTAGCTATTGCACAGTCTTCCTATACTTTCACAAAACTTCTATCGTAAGAGTCTATGTTTTATTAAAATAGTTTGGAAGTTTTTCTAATCCCTCTGAAATCTGATAACACAGCAAAGAGTTTATTTGTCTTCATATTTTTCTTCTTCTTCATCATTTAACATTTGAAGTATAACTTACCATTACTAGCTTATTAAAAGTACCAATTTTCAGTTCTGATAAACTTTGGTGAATATAATGCGGTTGCGGTAGATCATAAATCTGATCAAATAATGAAAAAAAGCATCGGCAGAACAATCTTTTAAGAATTTCTTCAATAAATAACATACGTATAAGTATAAAAATTTCAATATGCGTTTATGAGTAATTAAATATAGAAAATCATGAGTATCAGGATGAATGACTGGTATACGATGAACTTTACGTTCAATCAGTGTTAATATAGCTTTATATAAACTAAATCACAAAAACAAAGTTTTAATTGAAAAAAGAAAACAATAATATATTTCATTCACCTATCCTCGGGATTCAAATAAAATATAGTTGAGCCTAGCGTTGGATCTGTAACTGCATTTTTTTTGTATAAATTTTGTTTCCATTCAAGGATTGATGCACGTTCCAGAGTAGCAACACTACTCTATAAAATGAAATAATGTTCTATTTAACGACAAGTCGAGAAAAAAGTAACGCATAAGTTCAAACACGCTCACATTAGTCATTCAATACAAAGAAAAACCTGATAAAAAATTCATATGTGCATGATAGTACTGATCTATTGTTCTTTTACTCGTCAGAAAATTATAAACTCGATGTTTTTATCCGTAGAAATAAGAATCGACACGATGCCTGTCAACACATTAAAATTATGAGTTTCATTACAATACGCAATCGTTAGTTGTGCTTAACGTCGACCCCTGAAAAAGAACGCTGCATTAATTATGTAACGTTGATGTATAGCATACAAAAGTGTTCTTTATCTGCATCGAGAACATAATCCTTCAAACATACAATGCGTAGTATCAATGAATAATCATATCGACTTTCGATGGTCGCATGTAAATAATCGTATTTTATTAGAGGAATAATATTTATTCAGCATAAAAGAAAAAGCATCAAATAGTCAAGTTTCTTTTTAAAAGATATATTTCGTTCAGATGAGTTTTATTTTAATATAGACATTTGATTATAGTAGATTGTTCTACCATGTAAAAATTACTGTTATTTTAGATCTAATATATTTTTTTTCTTGAACTACCTTTTGTCGTTTCTGCAATTTCTACCTCGATAAGTGCGTCGCAATAAGTAAGTCCAACTAGTTCAAGAAAAGTAAAAATAAAGATTTCATCGTCACAGCTCTTAGTACTTGAGGACAAAAACAAGCACATGTTTCTTACCCATTTAGCATCGTAGGCAGCAATAAGCATATTAATAAAATCACTTATAGTAATTAAACCAATGTTCGACGATGTTGATGCATGCCAAATCAATGCAGCTCGAACGCTATTATATACGAGTGCAAAAAATGCTTTACGTATCGATAGACGAGCATCAAGTAGAAGAACTTTGCCACTTTTCGGCATGCAATCATAACATGTATGTGTTAGAAAAAATGACTGATAAACTTCTTCCGAGTCTAATCATTAGAATAAAACAAAGGTTGCTCTTTTAACCTACGTCTTTGATCGAATTCAACTTACTGATTCGCTGATAACTATCGCGTCGAACACGTTTGGTACGAAATTCCTACAAAAATAAGTCTAATAGATCTCGTCAAATTACTTTTCGAATAACCTACCGATAAAGCAGCTGGTTCAATAACAACACAGTGGTTCGACATAGTGGAAGAAATTTAAAGTCGCAATTTCGAAATAAGAAAAGCAATAGAAGCGCAATGATAATATAGTCGTCTTATGACGTTAATAACAATAAATATATACAAGAATAGAATGTGAAAAATGCCAATTTAGTCAGTATAATCTATATATTTAAAAGATAATTCTAAGTTTTGTAATTATTGTTTTCAAACTCATTCGTCGCAGTATATCATTTTTGTGTACTCAAAAAGTGAGCACACTCTAGATTCGGTCAGTGTATCCGGCCGTTCGTTAACACGATAACTTTTGAAAGCCTCATCCAATTGTCATGAAATTTTGTACACATAATGATCTCATCAATATCTTAGTCGAGTTCGAAGATGAGAAGGATCCGTCAAGAAATGGCTAAGTTATCGAAAAAATTGTCATTATTGGCCAGACCACCCCGGAGGTGGACGGTGCGGAGCACAAGGATTTTTTCAAGCAAAACTTTTTTCTCAGAATTATTTGCAACATATACAAATCGACTTAGTTTTTAATGGTGATTCCGAATCTGATATTAGTTTTGAACCAAATCGTAGCTTTTTAACAAAACATCGCCTGGAAAAGGTCTCAAAATGCCATACATCGCAGTGCTTGTCAGGATTCCAGCGAAGAAAATATTCGCAAAGGACGCCCCCTCGGGATTTATCAGGACACTGCGATGTATGCAGAATGCACAAAAATTGGATTCAGAAACCAAATTGCCTAGATATGCCTCAGATGACCAGTAATTTTGGAGTTTTCCAAATGCCTGGTTTTATAGCTAGGCGAAAAGACTATCGAAAGGTAAAAACCAGAACTCGATAGCTATTAATATTGGTGATTTATGAGGAAACTACTGATGCCTCTATCTATCATATATCTCTTATAGATTCATGAGGTTGCTTACGATCGTAATCTCGCGAGATACAAACGTAAATCCATTCAACAATAACTCTTCTTACCCAGTTTTCCAAGCTAAACACGAATCTGAACTCAATTTCTGTGATTTCTAAGGATATTATATTACTCTGAGAGTAGAACCAATGGTCACCGGATAGGGTCACATACAGTGTGGTCCATGCTAACTTAGCACGCCTGTATTTTCTCCTCGCAATTTAGTGACAAGGGATGTATCTTGATGAGATCTATGCTTTATAGAATAAATGCGAAAATCTCGAATTTAAATCCGACTGGTGTTATGTGTACCTCAAAAAGTGAAAAGGAATATTCACTTTGTTTTGTATTTTTTTAGATAGTTTAATCAAAGTCAATCTGTCATCAATTAGTTTTAATTTTTGAAGTTCACATAACACTCGGAGTTAAACCCGATGTTTCCACATTTATTTTTCTCTACGCATTAATCTGTTACTTGCGCTTTATTATTATTATTACATAAATATCAAGACTCAAAAATTTACGATGCGAACTACTAGCGATTTTTCGTGCACAATAGATCTTGTAAAAACGCAAAAAAATTATTCTTAATAAGTTTCGTTATTGTATTTTATATGGAATTTTTATGAAGCATATTTCGAGTAGTTCTTTTTGTAATCTTTATATTTCAGAGTCATTAATTTCCTCTTTACATTTTTCTTACCATCTATCAGAAGAGAAGCGTGGTACGCATGAATACAGAAAGAAATAACGAGACGTAGTAGAGCAGAGAATGATGCTAAACCTGGTTCAGCATACTGTAGAGTATAAATATCCAGACGAATGAAGACGAGGATAGCAACCTCTACAGACGTTTGTGTTGCGCTACAATCTTTGAAAATGAATATTATAATTTCTAGCGCTTTTCTGTTAGTGGCCCACTCTTGTACTCAACTCATGAATGAAGAACACGATATCGAAACAAAACATCGAGTAAAGTAGTCAATGTAAGAAATGAAAATGTCGCCTGTGCTGTCATCAACAGATAGTGATTATTCTGGTATTTCAAATATATCTACGCAGATAGAGTCTCTGCAAATGAAGTTGAATCCAATCATAGAAAAGTCAGCATCTTCTAACAAAAATACAAATAAGGAAACAAAATTGGCAAGACCAGGATCTAGTAAGACGAACAATATTGATTTTCGCTCATATTGATTTTCACTTTTTCAGCTACTGCAAGTAGTTCGTCGTCGACACGTAAAGCTCCTGTTGATTTGCTTTTTGCATCGGCACCACCAGCAGTAGATCATACCAGGTAATAAAAACTATTCTACTCGATAAAATAATCAACTTTAATTTTAGTGAACGTACACGAGCTAAATATGAAGAGGTGGTTCAAAATTCTGGTCTATTTCATATTGATGGAGAGGTAAATACAGAGACTTTTATTTTCACACGTGCCATTCTAGAGTCTAAGACATAGAGAGACATCATTCATTCTCAAATATCAATAAAATTCGATTAACATTTGTCAAAATAACAGTATGCCATTAGATAAGCCTACTCAATAAATTAAAGATGTGTTTTCGTTCAATGTTTCCTACCGCAGAGGCTATTTGCAAATACATCCAATCTAGCTTTTAGTAAATAGCTAAATAGTTTTATTCATTTAATAAATTTTTTGCAAATTTCATTATGAAATCTAGTGTATTTTCGTAGCTATTCAAGAAGGTATTACATTTCAACTATAGCAAATAAAGACGTGATTCCTAAGCTAAAATTGAACGAGCCAATGAAAAAACTTGATTTTATCTAATAATGATGCAATATTCTTTTGTCATAAATCAGATAGTTTGTTTTAATAACATCAGTAATTTTCTTTCGTCCGTCTTAATTATAACACCTCGGTAAATGAAGTCTGTTTTTAAATTGTTTTCGACAAAATAAGTATTTATTTAATTATATTTTTCTAGCGAAAATTTATCGAACAGAAAGATTTTGTAAAGCAAAATTTACTTGGTTCTGGCTCATGTGGTACAGTATTTAAAATGGAATATAAACCAAGTCAAACGAAATTAGCTGTTAAAGTAATTTTTTCAAATTTCTTTGAAGTTCTCTATTGAATCTTCAAATTCAAGGTCATGCGTCGCACAACATCGGATGAAGAAAATAAACGAATTATAATGGATCTAGACGTTGTTGTGAAAAGCTATGATTGTTCATATATTGTTCGCTGTTTTGGTTATTTTATACGAGAAGTAATGTTAAATAACTTTAAAAAAAACAGCGATCATGATTTCCGATTATATATAGACAGAAGTTTGGATATGTATGGAGTTAATGGCAACTTGTTTTGATAAACTTCTTAAACATATTCAACAATGTATACCTGAGTGTATTCTTGGCAAATTAACGTTTTCTGTAAGTAATGAAAATAGGTTTAGTCGTTTTTGGAAAACAATTTGTGCTTTTGTTTTTTAATCTAGACTGTTACTGCATTATCTTATTTGAAAGAAAAACATGGAATTATGCATCGAGGTTCGCGTGAAATGAAAATTTATATATTTCGATTTGAATCTTGTTTTTTCATTTTAGATGTTAAACCGTCGAATATTTTGATTGATGAACAGGGCAATATCAAGTTATGCGATTTTGGTATCAGCGGTGTACTTATTGATTCCGTGGCTAAATCAAGAAATGCTGGTTGTGCTGCATATATGTCACCAGAACGTATTAGTCCATCAACTCAAGATAAACCTGATTATGATATACGAGCTGATATTTGGAGTTTAGGAATTTCACTTGTAAGTAAAAATCTAAGATTTATTGAAAGTCTTTCATGTTCGGCAAAATACGATGCAAATTTTTGTCAGAAGATAAATGTATGTGATGAGAGGCTGAACTTTGATCTGTTGCCAATGACGTGTAGCATCGGATGTTGTCTGAAGTTTTAGATAATTATGGTTTTTTCTTTCTGATTGAGAAATATGTTGTTCTGATCACAGAACTTAAAAGGCTCTGAAAAACTTTATTATAGAAAATTACTTTTTCTTGTGCTTGAAACAATACTTAGTAGAACTTGTAATTTCGACTTAACGTTCTGGATTATTGCACAAGTAAACGTTTAATTTGAATTCTTGTTATTTGCCATGCGTCTTTAAGTGAAAAAATATCATATTTAGAAGCCCGAAAAAGATTACTGAATTTTTCATATGTTTTGGCTCTTGCTTATTAAAGACTTCGTTCGAGCTGCAATTTATATCATGAAAATTTCTTAGTCTCGTCTACTCTATTCCAAATTAATTTTTATTTAGATTGAACTTGCTACAAATGCTTATCCATATCAAAATTGTCGAAATGATTTTGATGTTATGTCACGTATCGTTACGGAAGATTCTCCTAAATTGTCTAATGATCTTACATTTTCTGATAATTTTCGATCTTTTGTTAATACATGGTAAGATTTTGTTTTGTTTTAATTGTTTGTTCTCCATCAATCATTTGCTTGATTATTTTTGTAGCTTAGTCAAAGATTATCGACAACGACCAAAGTATGGTCCATTAATGCTTCATTCATTTTTTGTCGAATCAGAGAAACAATCCGTTGATGTTGCTGAATGGTATCTGAAAGTTACCACCGCTAAAAATGAACAAAAACAGTAAACCTAGTGATCTATCTGGCTTAACATTGCGGCTTGTTTTTCATTTGTATTTTATAATATTCTATCCATTTTCCCTCTTTTACTTGTACGGTTGAGCATTATTATTTTGTTGATCTAAGAAAGAATTCCTTCTTGTATTATGCAGAAAAAAGATGCACTGGTTCATATTTTAAATACGTACTAAGTGCGTGGCTCTTTCTTCTCATAAAACTATATGCATGATGGTGATATGATGATTTTTCTGTTGTTCTTGATACGAATGGAGGTAGTGTTATCATTAATTATGTTTAAAAATATTTATTTAATAGAAATTTACTAATAGTTTGTTCCTACAAACAAATAAAACGTTTACTTATGATTTCTTTCAAGTGAATAAAAGAATAAATTTGGTTCAATTTTGACTTTTAAATAAATCACGTGACTCGGAAATAAGTGCAATCACTCACATTCGGAAGCATCATAAATATTCTTGTCGAGCATATGACCGATGATGATTTTTTTTCTTCGAAAATGAATTGAACTTGCCGAACTTTTTAGTTTGAGATAAAATAAAAATCTATCAAAGCACATAAGATAATTAATAAATGCATACATAGTAAGTATTACAGATATATCAGAACAATTCTTTTGCATTTATTAGATAAACTGATTGAACTAGTCGACTAAAATATTTATGCTCATCAAGATTCAATGATCTTTTTAAAAATTCTAGTAAAATTTTCATTCGTATGAAACATCTTATATGAATATAGAAAATTGCATGTGTGACGGCCAACCTGCAATTAACCTACGCAGAAAAGAACTACACTCTTTTGAATTAAATTCTCTTGAATAACACATTTTCTCAAATATCATCTCATGAATAGTTAACATATTTTAAAAGCATTTATTTAAAAAGAAATTGTCTTGTCCAATAGAAATTTAAAATTAATTTAGAGAAATACTCGTCTATCATAGATTGTTTTTTGCTATTTATAAACTCAAACATTTTGCAAAGATTTTTGTCTTATGAACATGTAAATAGCATAATGTTCCACAGAATCGTAGAGTGTCAACTTCCTATAGTATACTTTTCTCTCCTATTGACAATATTATCCTTTCTTTTGGTACGATTATTAATCTTTTTCTTTTTCTTTTACGTAAACAATCAAACATATGATATTTTTCTGTTTTATGAAAAACAGTTTCATGCGTTTTTTTCAATACGAATCTTTTTTTTCAATGCTCCATTAGCGGCATCAGAGCACTCTACTTACACGTCGCTATCGTTTTTAAGTGATTTATTTGTGCGTCTAAGTGTGCTGCTTTTTTGTGTTCGACAAGAAACTATTTTGTTTCAATTTGAAACAAAAAATAATCAAGACAGATTTATGATCAATTCAAGGCTTTGAATTAATGGATCTTTTTCTTTGGTCATAGTTTTCTAAGAATGAATAGATGCTAAATCGGAAATGAATTTTTCTTCGGTGTTTTCTTTTATTTTTGATTGATTTTCATTATTGAATAAATATGTTCGAGGTGTTGTTGTGTTCATTGTTGGGAATAATCGTCGCTGAGAGAACAGTACAAAAAATCGGAATGTTTTTTTTTTGATAATTTACTGTCAGAAAAAGAAAAATAGCTTATTATGGGGTGTTTCGTGTGACGACGAGGATCAACAGTAACAACAATAGCAACATCAGTAGTAGTAGTAGTAGTAGTAGCAGCAGCAGCAGCAGCAGCAGCTATGGTCGTCAGCCATGAGTGAAATCAGTTGACAACGCGAACATATACACGCTTACAGGTAACACGACAACAATAAAAAAGCAAAGAAGAATGAAGGTAGAGAGGGAGAGAGAGAGAGAAATAAAATTTCTTTGCATATTGACTAGGGTTTCTTTTTGCCATTCAATCATTCCTATATTTTACTTTGTTGTATGGTGTGCTTTGTGAATCGAATGGAATCGATATAATGTATACGCAAGTATTTCAGTAATATTAAATAGATCAATACGATATCTAAGTGTTCTCATGAATAATTAAATTAGAACTAATATAATTAATTGTAGATAAAAAAAAAAATATTTTATTGATTTAAAATTAGAGTAAGAAGAAGAGAAGAATAACTAACCGTATTTTTATATTGAATTCATTCATTTGATAGTTTAAACATGGATTACATGGGTCAAACATCAACGGCTCAATACACTCTTATGGGTCGTCGACCACAACAGAGTACTCAGTTGCCATCTATTGGTACATTTGATACTCGTACATCATCTGCTCCACCCTATTCGGGCTTGCTCACTCGATCGCTTTCGCTTTCATGGCGACCATCAACACTTTATCGAGCAGCACGTGTTGAACCAACACAATCATTAAATATGTCAACGGCATATCCATATAGTTCTTCTAATTATCTAAATAATATTGATAGTGCTAAAGTACCACCAATATTTCCATCAGCTCGTCAAGCTCTGTATACTCGTTATACACCAAAAGATTGGCATAATGCTCAAATGACAAATTATTTAGCTTCGGATAAAATTCGTGCTGCAGCCGAACGTTTACGTTCCGATGCAGTACGATTGGCACGCGAAAAAGATGAACAAGCATTTAAAAATAATTTCGAATCATCAAGACGTTTAGGTGAACGTATAAATGACATTGAATATTGGAAATGTGAATTAGAAAAAACAAAAGATAAAATGAAACGTAAAATCGATGAAGTGGAATTTAAACGACGTGAAGTTGAACGATTATTAGGAGAAACAGAAAAACCATTGCGTATAGCACAAGAAAATTTGTATGAACGTGAAAAACGTCAAGGTCTAATATCTTTAACTGTTAGAATAACAAAAGTAGTGTTTAACAATTATTTATGCATTTTAGGTATCGATCTTGTACATGATAATGTTGAACGAGAACTTATTCGAGTAAGATTTTATAATTTTTCAATAAATTCTGCTCGAAAGAAAATTCTCTATAGGAAATCGATACAATTAAATTATCTCAACAAAAACTTCGACAAATGCTTGAACGTCTGAATACACAAAATGCGTAAGAATTTTTCGAAAGAAAGACTAAATTCTTTTGTCTTAAATTTCAGTATTAATCGTGCTTCACTGCATGAGTTAGAACGTGACGCACAAGATAAATTTCGCGCTCGTGTACTCGACTCAGCTGCTCATAATGTTAAAACAACATCACGGGGTATTAACTTTTATCAAGGCATTGAATCTGTGGATAATACGTAAGTTTGAATTTGTTACCTAGTCGACGCATTACATAAATCAATTGTTTATTTCAACTACTATCATGTTTCATACCTTAAACGATCAGTTACCACTCGTACACATCTGAGACTAAATAGGAATTGGTTTCACTTTAGCAACTATATGACATCTGATGTCAGTACCGAGTATTCAAGATGAATTTTTCAAGTATTTTTCAAGTAAACTGAGCGATCATAAGAGCACACTTGAATTCAATTTTTTTTCTATAACGATGCTCAAAACACTTATTTTTTTCACTCAACACAGGCTTATTAAAAGTCAAGCCTAAAATGGATTTCACTGGTTTGCTTTCTAGTTTCTTTTATTAATTAATTGATAGCGATTGTTGTCTTGACTGACCTCGATTAGAAAAAGGTATCCTATAGCAACAGTGAAATATCACTCAATAGAAGACACAATAATATGTTTATCTTACTTGAAAAAAAAATTGGCTTTCTAGTTTCTCAGTACCCGAAACATGGACTAGATATACAGAAGAAAATATTCGTCGAGCACTTAGCGAAATGTCTCAATCCGATGAATTAATGAATGCTGGCAATCAACTCATGTCAGCAACGAACAGTGACATGTGGTCACAATGGAATCATGTTAATGTTTCACTTGAAAATCGTGTACAAGAAGAGCATGTCGCAAAAAATAAAATTCAATCTCATCTTGAAAAGGTTTTGTTTAGGAGAAAAAAAATATTTTTGATGTACAATAAATTTATTTATAGATTCTTCAAGAAATCTTTGATGTTGAACAAAATATTGAATTTTTGAAAAAAACTATTGCTGATAAGGAAGCATTTTTACAAGTTGCTCATACACGTCTTGAAACACGTACTAGACGACCCAATGTTGAAGCATGTCGAGATCCTGCTATGCATAGGTAAATAGAAAGAAAGAAAAACCGAACGTTACTGATTCACTTCATTTTATCTTATTTTAAATCTAGATTAATTCAAGAAGTTCATGATTTACACGCTGCTATTGCTGATCTTCATGGTAAATTGCGTCAAGAAGAAAATGCTGTGCAACATTTATTACGTACAAAATCAACATTAGAACAAGATTTAGCAATTAAAAATAATTCCTTATTTATTGACGCGGATAAAGTTATGGGTATTCGACGCACATTTACAATAGCTGGACCAGAAAAGCATTCCACCACTTCGGTATCATTTTCTCATCCGCGTGGTCTTATTACAGTATGAAGAACAGTAAGATGTATTATTAATTTTAAATCTATTATTGATTTATCTTCTAAACTATAGTAAATCGTCTTTCAAACAACCAAACTCATCAAGTGATACTATTTGTTTTCTTCACAGAATATTTAAAAACAAAGACAAACTTTTTTTTCTTTCTTTTTCTTCTTTTATTTGGTATTTTCTTTTCTATAACTACACATACTTTTGTTTTCTTTTCTCGTGTAAACATACACACACGCACACACACTCATCGTCATCTTAATTTAAGTTTTTATTTTGAATTTTTTTCCTATGAAAGAAAAACAGAAACAATATTTGATTTTAAATTATTTTATATTGAATATTTTTTCTCTTTTCATGTCAAGAGATCGAACGAGAAAAACATTGTAACTTGCATTTTCATAATATTCATCTACCTAGTTTACTATTGTAAAAGTTGAACATTCTTTTAATAAATCTATTAGCTATACCGAGAGTATAGATTTGAAAATCATTGAGATTTGAATCAATAATAAATTGAAATATTCATTTGCTGCGGTTTCTTCAGTGAATAATAAAATTATTTTGAAGAACAACGTTGACTGTGATTGATATAAATAAAAATTTGATTCTGCATTTTTATAATTCTTTTATTAGTGCTTCATCCTTCCTTTTATAACCCGAAATTTTTTTTCAGTATCCACTACACAGTTACAAGTAGTGTCTATCTTCCGAGTAAATTATGTAACTCCAAGTTTTTCTTTTTACGTTGAAAAATTTTAGAATTAATCAATTCTATACCATAAAAATAGCAACAACTATGCATTGTTGTGTGCTTTTTCATGAAAGAAAAGAGTGTAGAAACGTCGCCTCCGCTTCTTCATCTTGTTACTACTACGTTCGATCCGTTGAAACCTTTCTCGTGCACACTAGCCACTGTTTTGTACGAGTTTTTCTTTTTTTTTTAAATTTATTATCCCGATGAGTTTTGATAGTTCTTGACAGAAACCCTAATATTGAGAGAAAAAAAACGGCATACCATTTTAAGGGTATCCTCCGTATTTTGACTTTTTCAGTCGCAAGACGGAAAATAAAAGTAAACAAAAAGAAACCACGCCAAACGGTGTCTAATATCTATAATTAGATTTTCAGCGTCACCGAATGTATCACCTTCGAAAAAAAAGGTGATGAAAATTCAGATCATTTTTTGCTTTGTTGATCTCAATATTTCATACAGAGCAGCTTGCGGAAAATTTGAGTCCATAACAAATTTTGTTCTACTTATTTAGATCTAATTGCATGTCCTGAGAACTTCTAAAGTCTTTCAATCAGCTACTCTGTTGTAAAAAGAAAAGAAATTGAAAAAGACAAGTTTACTTGTAACTTATTTTTTATTGGAGATAAATTCTGATTATTCAAATGATACTAAAGAGAATAATAATTGAATCCATGAAAGAAAAATTTCAAATCGCTTTATTTTTCTATTGACAAGTTTCTAACAGTCTATTTTCCCACTGACACTATCTCAGCTTCCAATACGATTGGCTCATTTTACTTGTATAATCGAATCAAAATTTTTTCTAACTCAAACGAAGTCTCATTGAGCTTTTTGTCGAAAAACTGCATGTTCATTAATTGAACAGAACAATTATTGAAACATACATTCTTGCATTCATTAAAATCATCACCGATCATCGATCGATCTGATAATCAAAAGTCGAGAGAAAAAAAAACGCAATGTGACTGTGTCGTGCATGTCTACCTTCGTTGACACTTGATCAGCAAGTGGTCTTTTCCAATATCCATGCTTCGTCTAATTGTCTCAAGCAGTTAGTTGCCTCACTATCACGTCATCAGAGTACTGATTGCGATCAACATCGACACATATACATATTCAGGTGCCACTCACACTAAGGCATAACTTAATTGGAGAGAGCACTCCTCCTCTTCAATGTTATTTGTCATTTGCGTGAGACGCTGTAGAAGAAAAACCGATGCTAATAATGTCAATTAACTATCCACGTTCCATAGAAATATTTGAGGAGAAAGACAAATTTCGATATACATAGTTTTGTATATATATATATATATATTTTTTTGTTTCGTATTTTATTCTATATACTGTTTTCGAAACAAAAGAAAATGTACGTTATAGAGAATAATGAAACCAAAAAGCAGAAAAAAAAAGATGAAGACGATGACGACATAGGTTCATATTAACATGCAATACATTTTTGGCGTTTGCAAGTTGTTTGTTCATCATTCGATGCTAGAAATAAACAAAATAAAAAAGACGACAATAGATGAATGATTAGAAAATATTTGAATGATTTTCACATACTATTCGATGATGACGATGATGATGGTCGTTTCTTTTTTATCGTTACTTTACTTGCAAGAATATTTTCAATTGAATGTTTTATTAGCGAAGACGATGTACTTGGTTTTGTTTCCATTGATAAGATCGAACTATTATCATAATCATCATGATCATCTTCATCGGATTCCTCAGATTCGATGACTTCGTCCGAAGGTGGATTTGGTGGTGCTGTCGGTGTTGGTCGATGTTGGAAGAAAAATGGATTATGATGATGAAATGAAAAATATCGAGATGCAGAATGTGAATTGCTTGGGTGACGATCAGGACTTGCTGGAAATGACCGATAATTCCTAATGATTTTCAATTGGTTAAATTCTTTCATGAATATTATCAATTTGAAAAATTTATACCGAGTTGATGATACTTCTTTATTGTCCATCGATTGATGTGACGGAGATATATTAACAGAATTCTATTGAAAGAAAAAACAAGTCTTAGATATATTAATGAAAATCTTCTCGCTTCTTTATTCACCTGACATTTATTCATTTCAGCTCGGCTCTCGTAGGTTCTCTTTGAAAGATAAAATAAAAGTAAACCTAGATCGGAAAATAGTTTTATTGTTAATTTACTTTCGATTGTCGACCACTTCCACCATTAATGGATCCTGGCCGAATAGAACCTGTTTCATAAAATCTTGTCAAAATTTTCGAAACGCAACCATGTGAAACAAGTAATTTTCTTGATATGTCACATGGACGAATGCCAAGTAATGCTAATTCAACAATTTGTTGACGAACATGATCAGGCAATGGACGACCATTTACAAAAACACCACCGAGTTGATTAACTCCTGCTTGACCTAGATTACAACCGTTGATTGAATGTTAAATCATGATGATGTAAGACGAGATATACTCACCAACACCCGGTACATACAATTTGCTTTTCATCTTTAGTTTCGAAGCTTTTCACAATAGGTGATGTCACTTGATTTGATAGATGGAATAAAATAATGTTCTCCTACTGGGTGTGTGATGATGTCTTTTACATGCGAAAAAAAAGCAGAGAGAAGGAAGTATATTTTTTTCCATTGGTTGATTATATCGTTTTTTCATTGGATAAAAACGCGAAGCGAAGTGAAAAAAATTGAGCGCAAGAAACATGGAATGAGAAAAGATACTTGTAACTCACGCGACACGCTCTTGTCACACGTTACAACAGTGCAAAAATGAAATATTTTTTTAACAAATCAAAAGAAATGGAAGAGAAAATCAAGGCGTTCAACCATTTCAAAGAAGCGTCATTCCCAGACAGTAAATCGCACATGTTAAATAAATGTGTTAGAATATGAGATTATTTTAATTTTAGAGATGAGTAAATTTATTATTCTATGCCAATACTAAAGCTATCGAAATCAAGCATAGGAGATTTCATCAGAATGGCTTATATCGTCAACAAACTCAAGGATAGATCTAGTTGAATGCTGTCCCGCAATGGGACGAATGGGACAAAAAAAAATGTAATAATTACCATCATTGACACTACACTAGATGAATTTTCCACAAGATCGTACGACTTTGTCCTACCAACCATGATCAAGTGATTGCATCATTTTTCAACATCTGTTCTCCTTGAAACCTATATAAACTAGTATTGGTTCACTATTAGTCTCTTATCTGTAGCGGAAAATAGAACAGAGTTTTCTTTTACTAAAAATTGATGATTGTGTTATAAATTATTAAAATGTTTTAGTCGAACTTTATTATTCATACGAATATTGATATTCAGCACTTTGAAGGAGAACCAACCAAAGTTTATGTTGTCTACGGTTTATGATTACCCTATCGCACCAGATGTCCGATCGGTCGAGATTTTGTTTCATTTTCTTTAATAGTTTTTTTTTTCTTCTCTGCCTCTCTGTCTTTTTATAAGTATGAGTGTGTGAAGTGAAATATTGCTCTTCGTGTCGGTTCACTGGCGCAACAATCAGCACCAGCCGCATATGTTTCTTCAAACGGCGTCTCAGTCGGTTGATCACTACTGTTACTCTTTTCTTTGTCATGTTAAAGAAGAAGAAAAAAGAGAGACGAAAGACTACCGATAATGATTTGTCGTTGTTAAGAATGTCATCGATTAAACTAAACTATGAAACGAGTACCGCTATTTCAATTTGTGCATATTTTTGTTATCACGAGAAAACATTTGTATATTGAAATAAAACAACTGTCAAATGAAGGATATTGACTAGAATGACGAGGATTCATTTCACCTGCAAAAGATGTCAAAAATAGAAAAAAAGAGCGTGCGTCGGAAATTGAACTGAAGCTAATCGAAGCACATACATAGCGTGCGCCGGAAATCGGGTTGGCTTTTGCTATGCAATACAGTTGAAAACTCATTTCATGATCATCATCAGTCTCGATTAGACACTTAAATATGAACGCGAAAGTCACTGATGGTTGTGCTTGATTGCTTTCTACTGTGCTTGTTTGATCGTCCACGACCAACATCTTTACAGGAGAATAAATGAGAGAAGAACAGGGCGGTTCTCACTCATTAATTCAATCACGATGACACCTATACTGTTCCCGTAACGTACCATTAACCACCTTTATTTTCTTTCAATAACCGCACATGTGAAAAGACAGTAGAATAACCATTTGTTTCTTTTTTTTTGAACAAAACATACATTTAGTTTTTTATTTCATAAACAAAACGAAACCGAAAACACAAAATTTATATTTTATCTTTATCTTTAATCATAATGTCATCTATGATCGGAGTTTTTTTATTGACTATAGTAAATGGCATTGGTATGACTGTGCTAACTGATGCTGGTATACGATTTGATTGTTTATTATTATCAATAAGTTTGATTGGTTCTGGCTCTATATTCAAGGGTGGATCATATTTCGGTTGAAATTGTTGTATCACGTAAATCTATGGAATAAAAATAAAAAATAAAAATAAAAAAAACAAAAAAAATTAGTTTCTATTTTTACTAAATCAGATTTAAGTAAAGAAAACGTTCGTGGCGGACTACAAACAACAACACGTTTACTAGATTGTGATGTCGGCCGAGTAGAACCATTATCACGGAGACGATAGAGACCAAGACAAAGCCAATCTCTATGAGTTAATAAACTAACAAATAGATCTCCATACGTAGGATTCTAAATAGAAAAAAAAAGACAATATTTTTTCTTCTTCTTAATGAATCAACAAACAAACAAACAAACAAACAAACAAACAAATCGATACTAACATTTTCCCAAAATGTCCCTACAGTAATAGAAGAATTATCTTTTGCATTGCTTGTGTCTTCGATAATGAGATTTTCAACAGGTAACAAAACAACACGTGGTCGTCGTCGATTATTTAATACTTCTTTTGAATTTGAACCTTGTGTCATGCCTGCACCTTCGGCTAAGATTTTTTCTAATTCAGGTGTTGCACCTCCAGTTATCAAGGCTATACAATAAACAATGCTAACTTTAAAAAAATCAAATTCATTTCGAATTACCTCGTAGAATGGTCAATGCATTTTCGTTAAAATAAGTTGCACTCATTAATGAATCTAGAACACTAATAGCAAATGATGTGCCACATGCAAATGGCTGTGTCATGTAAAGATCAATATTTGGATCATCATCGTCGTCTTGATCAAGAAAAACAACATTTGTATCATTTTCTAAAGGCAAAACAAAAATATATCGAATTGTTTTCTTTCTACTACAACCAAGTAGAGTGTAACACTTCTTAGTTTATGAAGATTTTTCTCTCGAAAGACTGAAATTTTGTTTTTGGCAAAGACTCGTAACAATGATTGTGCCAAACGATCACGGACGACAATAAATCAATCTACTAACTTAGTTCTGTCATAAGTGGAATTGATGTTCCATTGCGTCTATCTGTTGAAGTACATTCCGTATCGAAACTCATTGCTTTTATATTTAACGAGCAAAGTATTGCTGCTTTGTCAGTTAAATAACGATCTTGTCGTTGGTCATGATGTGACGCTGATGATGATAGTATAACACACATATCACATAAATGTATATTTATCGCACGTAACGTGGCACGATCATTTGGTGAACCCTTGAGAATAATCAATGGAAAATAAAGTAACTATTTTGTCTATAAAATAATCTTTAACATACATCAACGACGTGGACTTTTGGAAAATTACATATATGTCTCCATTCTTTTCTTAAAAATACACCATTACCAATAAATACAATTGATTTAAGTTCGTTTTCATCAAAGTTCGATGCACGTAATGGCATAACAAAACTCCGGAGACCAATCACCGGCGATGATTCTTCAGCGAATATACAACAGATAACATGATGTGTTAATTCACATTTAACTCGAATATCCTTTAAAGAAAAGAGAAAGCTTCAATCATCATGAAAAACTAAAATTCTATTTTTTAAAATTTTTATACAATGGTTTGTTGTTCGAAAGTTAGTGTTGGACACCAATAGAACATTCCAGTTGTATCGAAACAGAATGGTTTTATTGCTATTGGTATAGGTGGCGACTCAATTCTAATATTAATCGAAGAAAGTATTTTATTAAATTACTCAACCAGCCAACATACAAACTGTTACTCTCGGAACGTGGTTTTGACATTTCACGTCCTTGAAAAAAAATTCATAAAGAAAATAAATATAAGTGATAGAAACTTTTCGATGACTTACGTGGTTTGGCACCACTACCACTACCACCACCGCCAGCACCACCAGATACATCTTTAAAAAATATATAATGAATAATTACCTATAGAAATATTTTATCACAATTTACCTTCCATACGATAATGGATACATTTACGAATTGATTCGGGCTTTTGTGCATGATGACAATGACGACAATAATAGCGAGCTCTAAAGAGAAAACAATTGAGTTTCTTAACTATTTCTTACTCATACATATAAACATTTCTTTCAAGGATGCTATCAATCAATAGATAGAGTAAATTGCAACGTAATTATGTTTAACTTTTGTTTCTGTAAAAATAACATTGATTCAAAAATAGAAAAAGTCAAGGTTTTTTCGCTATTGAAATTTACATATAGAATTCAACTAAATGTACTCAGAGGCAAGGGGGGGGGAGAGAGAAAAACATCATTCTTAATCCAATAAAATGTTTTCTAGATCGTGATGACATATATTGATCAAAACACATCAATCATACAGATGGGAATAAAAGTAGTTCTCCTCATGTGAAATAGCATGAGAAAAAAGTGCTAATATTCTATGTCCTGCATGATTGATGTGTCGTCTTCTATAAATGTTCTCAGATGCAGGCCGATATTCATGTTGGTAGGCAAATGTCTGCTTTATGATCCTTGATAAAATAATTAGCGTTCTGACCGCACATTCTAATAAATAAAAAGCGTCAGCTTTCGAGTTATGATGATAGAGACAAAATTTTCATTGTAAACAAATTTGAACTCTTCTAAAATATAAATCTAATCTGTAGAAAATTACCTCGATGCCTCTTCGGAACTGCCCGCTAAAAAGAATCCTCGTGTTCGTTTAGCAATACGATAATATTGTGATGTTCGATCGGGATTAATAGCTAATCTTCTTTGTCCATTTTCTTCACAAACTTCAATCGCAAACAGAAGTATATTAAGTTCAACCAGACAAAATCTAAAAACATGCCAATAAAAATAAAATCTTCTTCTTCGTCATTTCTAACCTAGCAGCATCACTGAAGTTTTTTAGGTCATGTACAAAATAATTTGATAATGTTTCCGTATACATTTCAAGTGAAGCCCCTCGAAGATATTCTTTTAGCCACGTAGATCGATCAGGTGAGCCCTAAAATTCAGATGAGCATAAACGCTTAGTTAGCGATTTAACCGGAAAAAAATTCACTATCATGCGATAGAAACACAACAAATTCGAAACGAACAAACAGCTGTTACCTTTTCTGTTAATTTCCCAGCTACCTAAAAAATTGTTTTTATTTTATTTGGCTTCTTTCTTTCCAAATATCTATCTTCCATCTAGGTTTCTATGACAATTCATAATAGAATTTACTTACTTCTGTATCTGAACGCATTGCAAAAATATTCGCAATCATTGTTGAAAAACCCGGATTAAGGCAACTTTCAGCAATTAAACCTAATTTTAATTCTGAAAAAATAATTTAAAAAAAATAAAACAACCAATGAAACATCTCATCCTCTTACCAGCAATACATACGGCCTCATCGGTATTACTATTCCATGCTGGAATATTCATTAAATGCATCTATAACATAAATTAGATAGGTAAAAGAAGAAAAACTTTAATTTGTCTTTTTTTATCAATACTTTATTATGATATTGTAAAAGTTGTACAATTATTTTTGCATCTGAATGATAATTTTTTATACTAATTACACGCATTATATTGCTTGCATCTTCGCCATCAGGATCAGTTGCATCTTTATTTGCTAGGATTAAAACAGCTGCAGATCGTTTCAACTAAGTTTATTGTTTTTAAAAGCAAAATCTTGTTTATTCTATTTGAAAATTCTAATAAAATCAAACGATTACTTTAACTCGTTCCAGGTCAACAGGATCCATAACCGTAGCATCGAAATATTTTACACGTGTAAAATGGCGTTTCAGCAATGCTTGAAATTCAAAATCAACAGTATTCTTTCTATATATATATATACATATTATAAAGGAATAAATAGCTAAAAAGAAAATCTTTTCTTTTGTCTGTCTCTTATTACTTATCAACAATAAGTACATCAGCATCGTAGAAACTATCTGAACTAACTCGATCTTCATGTAAAAAATCTTTAAGAAAATTTTCCATTGATATAAATGTAATATGACCACATACAAGAACAAATCTGAAATTGTGAGTTGCTTTTAAATATCAATAAAAAATATTTTCGATATTTTATCCTACTTTTTTCCATTTTCTAATCTATAATTCCCAGCATATTTCTTTTTATTTGATAGCATTTCTGCTAATTCTGGTATAGCACGTGCGAAAAGTGCGAGACCACCCGTTATGAAGAATATTATAAAACATTGACCGATCGTCTACAGAAAACAAATACATAATTATACATCGATTGCAGAATATACCTAAAAGAAAATCAGAAGTTTGTATTTGCATTTGTTACGGAAAATAATTCAAAATTTTGGAACAATTTAAAATTCTATTCATAAACATAGAATTATTTCTATTTTCAAGTATTCGATATAAATATGAAAAGTATTAAATCTTGAGTTGACTTCCGATTTGTTCGGATAGACCACTTATGATATGTCGAGTAGGACATCGCTCGTCAATTTGTGCATAACTATCCGTATTGTCTCGGTGCAGTTGAAAAGAACACTTACTCTCAAGATCATCATGTCCTACAATACTTTTAGACTTTTCGTTTTTGATATTGGTATCAATAAGCATATTCTATGAGTATCTAAAATTAGCATCAGCATCAAGTCGCCACGTTTACAAAAGCGCAAAAAAGCAATTCTCAATAGAATAAATGATTTGCTATTCAAATTAATTAATAATTCTTTTTATGCATATCTTTCTATTTTAGGAGGGCATTTCTTTTTGTTTCATGCTTTATTTTACCAGGTTTTTCGATGCAATTTTTTTTTGAGAAATCTTGAAAATGATTACTAATCATTTTATCAGCAATTAGAAATATTACAAATAAGAATAACGATGAAACTAAATGCACTAGTAAGTAGCGCAACTAATAGTGCACACTAATTTCCTCTGCTTTCTTTAGAATGTCTTAGCTGTTTACTAATAAAACACGGATATATCCAAGAAAAGCCGAAATAATATAAAACAATGTTGATAGATTCTTCTCTCTTTTTCTTTTCTATGAATATTGATGATGACATTATAGCGTTGACTAACGTGATGTTTTCTTAGAAATAATCGTATGTTTATCTTTTGTTCACGAGAATATAGAAATTTTAAATTGTTCCAAATTAAAATTTTTCCCGTAACATATACAATCACATTCAAGCACACTCAGACATAAATTGTACTAACTACTACGAACTGTTCTCAAATGGTAATCGCCGTAGCCAACAGTGCTGAAAAGAACAACGAAAAAAAAATAAATACAATTATAAAGAAGAAGCAGTGAAAAAATCTAGGCCGTGTGTTAGTTTTTTATCTTTAGAATGAATAAGAGGTTCTAATTGATTTTTGATATGATTTTAATCAAACAAAATATGGCTTTTCTAAGTCTTGCCGAAGTCATACAAACTTAGATTCATGAGATGGTATGAAAATAAAAATATATCTAAAGAGGGCTTTTGGAAATAATCAATGGGCGAGTCACTTACTTCACTATTCAATCGCAAAAGATTATTTTATTCTCAGACAAGAGGCACTTGATTTAGAATAGAAAATGTGATCTTTTGTCATTTTGTTTTCGAAACTGATGAAATTAGCTGGAGTATTATCTCCATTCACTTGACAGTATAGAAATTCTCAATGCAATTAACCAGTTTATAAAGAGCTTTCGTTGGAAAAATCAATTCAGGCACTATGATTTATCTTCTAGGGCCTTATTTATTGTATCGATACATTTCTTTTTGCTTTAGTCTTAAAGAGAAATATTTTGACTTTTATGTGACGCAGCAAATTGAATATATTAACCAAATCAGACACAGAATGAAGCGAGTAAAAGATCAAGCATACGACACGCGATGAGAACAGAAAAACTTTTCCTTTTCCCCACGTATTCTACTAATGTAAATGGCAATGAATGTCTAATCCAAATATAATTTTCATCAAAAAAAACAACAACAGAAAACAAAACAAACTTTTGATAGAATCCAGCGATACACTTGTCAATGTTCTTACCTCATTGTGACAATAAGAAAGTAGACACATTGAAAATAAGTTATTGATTGTGAATTTGAATAATTGTTGAAGAAGTCGCCGGAATTCTCAACCTAGAAACAAACGTTTATATAGAAATCATCTGTTTTGTTTCTTGTCGAAGCAAACAAAATAGTACCAGATGAACAAAGCCAGCCGCCGATAGCCACACAGTAAAGAGAAGACACAACATGCGCGTTAATCGAATTGAATTACTACTACGAAGTATATGCAAAAATTGTAGTATGTCAGGAATATTCATGATACGTGCAATACGAAAAAATCGCATTCCTAATAAAAACAAAAAGTGAATTAATATGTAATAGAATTTCAGCTCACATACCAATCCAATTTCTTCCTAAGACAATAGCAGTAAATGATGGTGGAATAGTAAAATAATCAACCCATGAATGAACGTCCAAACACCAAAATCGAAGTTTATCTTGTGCAGCAACAAACTAATTAGATTATGAAAACAAAAGAAGACTTTTTTTGTTTGAGTTAATAATTAAACCATACTCGAAGGAAAAAATAGAAAAGAAAAAAGATATTGAAGACTAAATCAAGTTGTTGTGTCAGACTTTGTGTCCATAATTGACATAACTCAATGGGTCTTTTGAAAGAAAAAGAAAATAATAAAAAGTTTTCTGCTTTTAATTTATTTTTTTATGTTTTTCTTACTGCGTATTAACATCATAGAAATAAATAACCAACGATGCTAAACTCAAGACGACAACGGCGATAACCTATAATATAATAGATATCTGATAAATCAATTATTTTGTTTATTTTTGTAATACATACGAGTATTTTACCAGGCAATTGTTGACCCGAAATCAATTTCGCTGCATATTCTTTGACTACTGTTGCCCAATTGCGTTCATTTATTGGATCAAATCCATAAGATAGTTCTTGTTTTTCAGCTAGGGATACTAATCGTCGAGATCGATGTCTCATTGTGGGTCCACGTTTGTAAATTAAAGCACCGCAACGCCATAGAAGAATAGCAATCACACCAATAAAATACGTTGCAAGACTTGATAAAACAAACGCAAACCAATAACGTTCACCTGAACATGAATCTGCTAAGCCTCTACTAGTAATCGACGCATTACTGTTATTTTCGTCCATTGATCAATATTAAAGTTCTATTTACTAAATAAGCAAAGAATAAAAACATAAAAGAATGTTGTCTTCGATATCATATATACAAAATAGTTGTTATCAAATCGTTTTGTTTGTACATTGTTTACTGCGACCAAAACAAATCAACGCGGAAGTCAATTAATGTATTTCTAATTTGGTTCGAGATCCAAATCAAAGGAAAAAAACAATAAGGAATTTTTTTTCTTTATATAGTAATGAAAGCTTTTTTTCTATTTGTCTTCGTATTTTTATTTTCAATTATCAAATAAAAATAGCAAATATAACAAACCTATGAGCATTAGCTGAATATTAGACAATTTCTACAGTAGCTTAAATCTTGTTGGCAGCTGTCTGCAACATGGAAACGTTGTGAAAAGAACCACACTTAGAATAAAAGAAAGATATACGAAGCGATAGAGAGAAAAAGACGAGACCTCCCCCTCCTTATTGGTAATAATGCCTAGGCATCATTTGGTGGAATCATACAGCCATTCGCGACCAACAGCGATGCCTAAAGAGTAACCTCTTTTCTCCTCCTGCGCCTTATTAATATGCCTATACGAAGACAAACTATAGCAGCAGCAGCAGCAGCAGCAGCAATAACAACAACTCGACACCGGTCTTTTCTCCTTCAATGCACAAAGTGGAAAGGAAGAACAACAATTACTCGAACTATATACCATCAACAGAAGAAAACAGAAATGGAGCTGTAAAAGCAAAAGGAACTAGAACAGCAAGCAGATACCATGATATCATCTCTTGTGCTTAGGTCATATTTCTATATCAAATAAATTGGATTCTTGTTCTTTCTCTCTTCTCTTCTCTAGTTATTCCATTCACGAGGAACACATAAGAGCGAGAAAAGATCCGTGGAAAATAAATAGCACTTATCTCTAATTCAATCATGTATATTTCCATAAAAAATAAAACGAGAACCGCAAAGATTTCTTTCGAATTGTAAATCATGGCCTCTTGTTCAATATTTCATAATTATGAATAATGGTGTCAACATATGTCCAATCAATTCGTATTATTGATAGAGCAAAAAAAGTTACAAGCAACTACAAATAAAACAAAGCCATTTGGTTTGTCTCATTACAAATGTTATTTTATCTGTTTCTTCTTTTCGATTTATATTGGACAGGAAACATCTGAGTCACATCGCATCTTCATAAAATTATAACGAAGTCCTCTGGGACATGAAAGTGTTGATAGATTTAAGCCAGCACATTGAAAGTATCGACCATATTTACAATTTGTCGAATCAGCAAAGATGCCTGGGGCAGGACACGAAAAATATGCTAAAATTATACAATATATGTTTACATCTAGATTTTTATTGCTGACTTTTGTTTTGACTTACGCGTTTGACAACATTGACCTGCAATGCCAGATGGACATCGACAAAAAGCATAAGATGTTACACCATTGTTTTTTTCTTCACAAATACCTCCATTTTGACACAAATCAGGTGTACACCGACCGGAAACACCTTAAATCAGTAAAACTCATTTTGAATAAATTCTAAAACAAACAAGAATTATTTGATTTCATTTACCAACTAATTCACAATTTGAGCCAGAAAAGCCTATAAAATAAGGGAAAAAAATAAATTTTCTATATGTCTAGCTTTTCTGATGTCGGGTGTGTCAAATTTATTCTACCATCTAAACAGGAACATTGTTGATCGACTCCATTTTCAATGGTTGCTACTGAATTACAAACACCACCATTAGCACATACTACATTTTGACAATTTGTTTGGCCTAGAAAAATGATCCCGCCAAGATAAATAAAGATAGCAATCGAAATCCTACCAGGCGATATTTCACAATAAGGACCACTAAAACCAGCTTGACAAATACATATGCCTGCTGCTGTATTGTAAACGCCTAATTATACCAAATAGTGATATATTCATGTTAGACGAAAACTTCCTGTTTTACTTACCGCCGTTAAAACAAATACCAGGCGCTGGTGTTGTCGGATTAGCGTCTATATTTATATATTATTCTTAGTTAATGTGATTCATTATTTTATTTCTGATAGAAATTCATGGCAGTATCATCTATGTTTTCTCGCCTCTTACCTGGACATGGTCCTGGATGAATATATATACTGGAACCATTTGTACATCCACAAGCATAAAACAAACTTTCATAGAAAGATTTTTCAATACAGACACCATTTGGGCCACAATTGACCTTATTACAAACGCCTAAAATGAGCAGTTGAAACAAAAAATAACTACGAAATGATATTGAAAAGTTCATACGGCAAGGAGTATTGATTTCTGATTGACCATCAGGACATGTACAGATAACATCATTGAAATTGTCTGGCACTTGAAGACATTGATAGGCAGGTGGCGAAAAACCAGCACCCAATATGCAAGGATTTGTATTACATTGAACTATAGAAATAACCAAAGAATTAAACTATTTAAAGACAAAAAACTATTTTTATATTTTACCTGCTAATGAACTTTTTGTTAATGTAAAAATTATAACTAAGAGCGAAGTTATACAATGCATCATTTTGTTTTGTTTTTACTTACAAGAAATGTTTTGATTTTAAGAAAAAAATAAGATTTTATACTGCTTCATTTTCCTACGCAAATCAATCAGACATAGAGATCTAATTTCATTGTCGTATTGCTACCTTGAAACATGATGAAGATATTCTTCGTATATATCCATAATCATATGTTGACATCAACAAAAAAATACGTTAAATACCTTGAATTCCGCATATTATCTAATATTGAATTTAGTTTTTTCTTTAATAATCATAAATAAATCAACACAGGAAAAGGACGAAAAATATTACATTTCAATGTCTATCTCAGCAAATAATGATTCATGATTATAAAATAGAATTTTCATCGAGCTATTTTTTTATATCCTTAAGAAAATAACTTTATATTGTAGATCGACAGATTAGAAAATTTTGGATCAGATAAATATTTGATTGATGACAGAAAAAAGACTGCTGCATTATCTAACCTTATCTGTGTCAACCAACGTATTCATATAAGTCAGATTGTTTTATTGTCTTGTAATTTATCTTTCGTTTTTTATCTTCTGCTATTCTTCGACTTCATAGTCTCTTACAATTGACCATTGATGATATATTACCATAAGACGACTCAGTAATAAATTGTTTTTCTCAAGAAATAGAATATAATTATATATATCTATCATATCTATCATGTAAACGTGTTCGTAGTGAATATTCAGTGAGAAGAAAAGAAAAAAAAACATTAATTTATATTTGGAGTACATGCATTTTTATAGAATATTTTTACTCGAGGTTAAAATTCTACAGTTGAATGAATAACGCAAGAATCATTTATAGCGATTTCCAGATAAATATTCATATCCTCATACCAAATAGGAAGTAAAAACTAAGTGTTACTATGAGCAGTCGATTTATCTTTTTAATTTAAATTGAGAACGTTTTCCAATCATTATCGACGTTTTTCTTGTAATTCAAGTCGTTTATAGTTTTTTTCCAGTTCTTTCTAAATAAACAATAATTTATTTACACAATTAGAGAATTATGAATATAATACTTCATATTTTTCTTGAATAAATCTACGCAACTTGTTCATATAAATATGATCATTAAGCATGACTATATCACTTCCAGTTAAATCTCGGATAGTTTCAGCTACGTTTCTTTGTATTTGATTATTTCTGTAAAATAAAAACATGAGGAAACATCGGATTCGCATCCGATTGTTATGTGTACTGAAAAAACTGAGTCGATTTATGTATGTTGTGAATAATTCTAAGAAAAACATTTTTTTTTGAAAAAATCCCTGTACCCCCCCCCTCAGGGATGGCCTGGTCAAGACTGACAATTTTTTTCGATAACTCAGCCATTTCTTGATGGATCCTTCTCATCTTCGAACGCGACTGAGATATTAATGAGATCATTATGTGTACAAAATTTCATGACAATTGGATGAGGCTTTCGACGGTTATCGTGTTAACGGCCAGACACACTGATCGAATCTAGAGTGTACTTATTCTTTTTTTGGGTAAGTTACACAAAAAGAAGAAAACAAAGAATTTTAAGTCAATGAAACTCACTTACTTTGGCAATTCAAATGGAACGGCATGCGCTCGACGAATTTCATCGAATGTATCTTTTTGACTTAAATCTTTCAGAATTTCTTCAATAATTTCTAAACGACGTTCATCAGTCAGACCGTTAGGTATGACTTTTGACGCGTCCATAGTTTCTCTATTGTGTCGTTCTCGTTTCTTTCCCAATTGATTTTTATCGTCAGTGAAGTCATCTTGTCGTTCAGGAATTATTTCAATTCTAATTTTACAAGGAAATGGTAACTTTTGTTTTGGTCTCGATTCAATATGGATCATACTTGAATGGTATTGTATCAAGTAGTTCATCAGTTATTTCTTCTGTGATTGATATATTGTCTTCAGCTTTCGCCTGACTATGTAATTTTCGTAATTTACGAAGATTTATAGTTGGAAATTGAATAGCCGCATCATAAATTGATAGAAAACGAGTAGCTCGTGAAGGAGTTTCAAGAGATGATGGGGATTTCTCTTGTTCTTGTTGAGTTTCGTCTGAAAAACGTAATTGCCGAGTCTCCCGTCGAGAATTAAATGTTATTAGAGGCGTTATGTCTTCTTGAGCTTCTTGGCTGTATTCGTTTAAATCGTCCATTAAGATTGCAGAATTTTTCTTTGTCATCACATAAACTATCAAACAACGCAATTCTTTATTATTGTTATTGCGCATTTATAGAACAGAGCAAAAACAGAAGATTGTATTTCACAATAACAACTGTTTAAATTTCTTTCATTTGGGATGGAATGGCTCCCTGTATAAAAAAAAGTGAGTCTTATTTTTTGTACAAAAATGCCTGATGTTGATCAAATTAACGACAATTTCATCAAGAGTATAAGAGCCTATCGAACCGAGATGGATATAAACCAAATGCTCGGTATTATATGTGAATTATCAACAAGGCAAAGTTGATATGTCAGTATCTATTAGGTTTGCTCATTAAGTGAATACATTTATGTCAGTATTCTTGGGTTGTTCTTCGATGAAAAATTCTACAAAGTGAAAGATAAATGGGAAGTAAATAATAATTATAAAAAACGGTTGTGCTACATAATGTACCTTTATTCCATCGTTTCTAGACTTCCTTTTTATGTTTTAATAGAATTATTCGATATTCTACAGTTATTATTTTAGACTTCGTACCTTGTTCTCTCTTGGTCCTATTTCTGTATAAATGCTTGGCTTCTTTTGAATAAAATAAGTTGAATTTTCCATTGACTAAAATTAATATTAATCATTTGGTTTCGAAATGACTGAGGCATTGAAAGTTGCTGATGTGCCATCTCGCATTTCAGATGATGAGATAGATACAAAGGTAACTGACAATAATAAGAACAACAAAAGAGTGCAACATTTTTCATGCAATCGCAACAGGATTGGCATGTGAAACTGCTTTCTAGAGACTGTATGACAGACAGTTTATAAATTAGATAGCGATGACTTAATTGATTAATAAGTCATTTGTAAATCAATTCAATATTCATTACATGGTCATAACCTAATCAATTATTTATCTCATTAATACGTCTGTCACGATCTGGAGGGAGAGGGCTATCGGATGGACGCAGATTTTGACCCATATACTTCAGCACTCCTTATCCATCGTGTCGCGCAATGGAATGAAATAGGGTTCAAAACTGCTAAAGAAACTGAACAGGCAGTAATACAAGAAAATCAATGGAATTATCGTCATAGAAATAGAACAATTGAAGACAATAATAGCTTATCTCACTTGTAATTGTAGTATTTTACTGAAAAAATAAACAAAAATGATTTAGCAATTAAATTCATACCAGTCGGTATTATTGTATTGCAATGAAAATTTTAGCATGACCATTAAGAATAAGGTGCGTCAATTGATAGACTTCAAATTTCAAAATATTATCGTTTTTTGCATGCAGTTTTTCAAAAATTCTTTGATTAATGATCGCAACTTCTGAATCAATGCACTTTAAATAAATAATCCATAAAAAAATGAGTATATATGTCGTAGGCCATTCTAAGGTCCGAGTTTGGACTAGTCCAATCTTGGATTGATGCAATCCTATTCATTAATATATCAATAACTTTTTAGATAAACTTTGGATTCGAGTCATTTTTTTAAATCATGTTCAGATAGCGTCGTTTTAAGTATTACAAGCATTCACGGAGAAACTAACATTAGACTCGGAAGCTTATTAGCAATTTTTCATAAAACTTGTTCTCCTAGAGAAATCTATTCATAACTCCTAATATTTTACTTGAATCTTTCCAAAATCTATTGTACAAAGCAAATTGGCATCGTATAAACATGATTTCAAAAAATGACTCAAATCCGAAATTTATCTAAAAAGTTATTGATATATTAATGAATAGGATTGCATCAATCCAAGATTAGACTAGTCCGAACTCGGATCTTAGAATGGCCTGAATCCGAGATTGGTCTACGACATATGTACGAATGGCAACGATACTATAGCATGATATTCTAAGATGAAAATGCTCAGTGAATTGAATTGTTTTGAAAGTCTTTTTTTTGGTTATTACAGATTGTGTTGTTTTTAGAAAGTTCTTACTGCTACTACTTACGAAATCAGACATCCGTATAGTAGGAAAGAACTGAAATAATAGATTTTTACTACTGTATATTGTTAAAATATGTCATTCAATCAGTGCCATCTATTGTTGATTAAGTTTTTGAATTAGAGAAAATAATCGGATCAATTGGAACATAAGGCAGATTAATATCTTTTTCTGAAAGTCAGATTTGTAGTTCATGTTCAATATTCTGTCACGAAAGATAAAAATAAATGCTTGTCTCATCAAAAGATTCGAAGGCGATTAAATCGTTTTCAGCAATGAAAGCCAATCGATCAGAAATAAATATATTACTAAAAGAAAAAAATTCTTCTACTTCTTTTTTTAAGAAAAAGACTTTCGGCAAAAGATTTCTCCCATTAATTAATCTGAAACTCTCGTAAATGGCTGTTTGGTCAAGTTTAACAATGATTATTTCATGAATATATAGTGATTAAAACTAAAATTGAAAACATTGACGTCACAGAACAGAAAGCTTTATATTTATGAAGCAAATAAAAATAGTGCCGACATGTCACGCGAGATTTCTTACTAGAAACCTATCAGGAAAGATAATTAATTGGAAAACAATTCAAAATTAAAAAATATTTGTAACGCATTATATACTAATAATTTAGTAGCATGTCATGTATTATCGAAATTACCATGAACTAGTTCTAAATCGTTTTTTCTATTGAAATAGAAACTATTTTCTGAAGACACCATCATCAGAATTCATTTAATGTACCTGGAACATTTGAATTCGCATTTTAATAGTTTATGGTTGCCCGTACGTGAAATACTTTCAATTTATAGTATCCAATATTGCTCAATAATCCTTCGAAATACTACAAGTAGTCACCTAGTGTATTTATTAATTTTTCCTTTCATATAGTATAGCAAGACGCACCACATCAAAATGTAGATTGTTCTTTTTTTCCCGTCGGCATGATACCATGATAACGCAATATACTGAAATAGATACGATAAAAACAAATAACAGATAAATTCATATGGATGCATAAAAATATATTTGTGTAAGGTTTCAACGCAAGAAAACACAAGAAGTATATCCAACTAGTTTAATTAATTTTCTATTTTCCATGTTGCAGCATAGAACTATTGCCATTATTGTTTTATGTCATGTAATATTATCAAAACTAGAACTACGTGTAAAAACAAAGATTGTCGTAGAAAGAAATAACGAGCTCAGAGAGTAATAATCTAGAGTTTTGCAATGAGAGAAAACATAGTTGTTCTACGCTGAAGAGCGACAAGGAATAGACCGATCGCTGAATAAGAGAATGAAGATCGCGTATCTCTCTTTCACTATATAATAGCAGACTTAATGTTACAATAGAGAACAGAAATTATTCATAATTTGGTTTAGCTTTTATCAGATCGCCAAAACACTTTGAAGGTAAACCAATGAATATTACTCACTATTTTCTAGTACTTCTTTAACACAACAAAGCTATTTTTCAATGTTATGCTCACTTTCATAATAAGAACGCTATATATTTAGTGGCTTACACGATTTACTTGCCGTTGATTGTTTGGATGAAAAGAAATGAACAAATGACACTAGTTACTGTGATAGGCAATGCATTGTCAGAACAAAATTCATTAAAATTTTTCCAAGGACTAAGAGTATTCATCAATAAGCGATTGGTAAACTAAATTTTCAGCTAAAAATGAGCAGTGCTCATTCTTTTGAGGGTTAAAAGAGTTGTCAACATGGCCACTTTGGCAAAAAATGTACGTAAAGGTACGAGTAAGCCACCATGTTTTCATATAGTTTAAGAGATTTATGCTACTTTTATCGATATTCTTGCACCCTCAAACGATCAACGACACGTAAGTCCGCTACAAATAAATTGTGTATACGCTCACAAAGAATATTCAGAACATTGATTATAGTCGATAGTAGCGATGTTCTTTTGAACTTTGTAGAACATTTTATTGATCATGAAATACATCAATAGGCAAAGTTTAAGGTCGAAGTTTTTCAGTTCGAATTATTCATGCAAGCTGGCCAGAAATAAAAAGAAACGTTCTGTAGAACAACAATAGTTCAGAAAAGAAAGCATTTGCCAATAATCCTTCTATACTTCTTACAATTTCATGGAGTCCTACTCGTGAAGAAAATGCGAAGTAGGTCAGCGTTTCGCCTTTAGGGATCTTCCCTAGTCAGACATTTTTATTTCACATGAATAAAAGGTTTTGTTCTTCTTTCATATAAAATAACTGTGCAGAGTATCGATGAAATCGCTCTATATAAATAGTTAGCAACGATATGTTCTATTCAAGTTTTATTAAAGAGAACTTTTGACATTGTGAATAAGAATCAATCACAACTATGGTCAGACAGAAGCCTGCGAACCCTAGTTTCATCTTTTATCGAGTTAACCAACAAATCTTCTATCAAGAAAAACATCTGTTCAATCAACAAATAAAAAAATAAAACACTAAGAAAAAATTTAAGGTATTGTCGACTGTAATTTCACATTGCTTTCAAACAATACATTTTAAAGGAATTAAAATAATGAATAATTTTGCACTAAAATGCTAAACTACCTAGATTAGCTAAAACTTTTGTATGATACGTGAAAAGCAAATCTCGAAAGTTTTTGATGGGTTCATAATTTTGATAATGTTGATTAACACCAGCATCTAATTATTGTGGCAAAATATGCGCGTTTCGAGCGCCGCCACTTTCAGATATAAAAACATCAAGTTATATGTCAAATGAATACTAAAAAAACAAGTTCTATAAAAGAAATAAGAACAACAGTAAATATTTCGATAGTAAATATGATGAGAATGAAGAAAGGTTCGTATCTAGTAAAAAAAATCAGATCGAACTTTTTTTATCCATTATTTTCTTGCTGTTGAGATAAGTTTTAGATTTTAATGCTTGAATGAGAAACGTCTAAAGTTATCCTTAGAGTCAAATTCACATTTGATAGTTTGAATACTAGATCAACCTTAACAAGTATCTAGAGAAATATTCCTAAATCTGATATTCGCTATTTGATATTTCACTTATTTGCCACTATTGTTTTGCATTTAAAATATTAGTCATTTTTACTCGGTAATTTAGCATTCATCAGACTGAATTGATCTTATCATAATGCAACATCAATTCTTTGAACAGACAATGCATTAGTTTTTGTTATTATTATTCTAAATTGGTGGTAGACTATCTGCTTTTTGGTTCGCAAAAGGCGTGATCCCCTGCAACGATGAGTTCATTTTAATTATAGCTTAGCTCCCAAGAGATCAACAATTGATAATATCAAGTTGACTTCTGTTTTGTCTATCTTGTTAAAGATTAATATTAACGTTTTATTCAGTTATACGCAATGTATATTTTCCTATTAATTTTGTACGCTTCAATTTCTGCTCATCGTTGTTTTCCTAATGTACGAATAAAATGACAAGCGATCTCAAACAAAAAGAGACATTCATCTGCTTATTTTAACTTAATAAATAATTTGTCTCAAGTTCTTCTTTTCTTTGCTTAATAGTAAGTAGGTGTTCCACGACTTAAAGCACGTCGCATTCACTTTTTTCTACTAGCTGTACTCGTAGAACTAGAAATACGTGTATCATAAAACAATCTCTAGTTAAGTTTCGTTTTTCGTTTTATTTCAGATTAAAATTACTTTGAAAATGGACATGCATCATGCTTTAGTACTGTTTCTCTTGACTCTGGCTTTACAGGTAACAGTAAAAAAACCTATATTTAATTGATTGTTTATATTTTAATCATAGCAAGCAACACATGTGCAATCGTTTATCACATATGCTGAACGTATGAGCAATGAAACTCTTCAAATTAATCCTCCACGACATCACCAAATCCCATTAACGGATCAGTCATTTGTACTAGTAGCACCAGCAAAAACTGATGAAATCAATTTTACAGATGATGAATCAGACAATAGCCACCACATCGGTAAAATAGTTACCCTCTACAAACGACGAAATGGCGTGCCATTATTTGGTCGGCGGTGGATACCTGGAAAACGCCGAGTACCACTGTACGGTTGAAAAATGAATGTTTAAATAATTTTGAGTGTTCGTATAACAGAATAAAAGAATGCATGTATTTGCATCATGTTTTTCTTTCGACATCATGACCGAGATAAACTGAATTTCTGCTCGTATAATAAAATGATGGTATTGCCTGACTAGATGCTTTGATTTCTGCATGACTCAGCCACTCTAAATATTAATTTTCATCATTCATGTTTTCTTGAATTTTGTCTACCAATAGATACGCAGTAATATTGTTGAAATGTCAGAGAAACTGCTTCTGTGGTTCAAAATAAAAAACTACTGGCTATGAAAACGTCCAAAGTCGCTACTCTGAAGCGGTTGTTCAGTATTTGAAATCGTTTGCTTTCCATTCACCTAAATAATTCTCCTGAAAATTTCTATTGTGACATACGAATCTTCTCGATAAATCAGTGTGATGAATTGCAAAATAAAACTAGCAAACATTTACAAAAATGATGACAAATTACCAAATCACGATGAACAACTTCAAACCAGCGTGTACAGTTGGTACTGAAATTTGCATCGTTGAAACGTTGCTGAAATAATATTATTTTTAGATCCATAATTATTACAAAAAAAATGAAATTTGAAGGACACACTGATTACATTACAGGAAAAAAAATGAAACAAACAAATAGTAGCAAGATATGCATGACTAGGCAGTTATTGAGTTTCAAGAGACTGAACGAATTGAAACGTGACATAATGACTTTGGCGTATAAAGTTTGACATTGCCGATGTTGTTCAAAATAGCTAATATCAAGAAAAAACGTTTACTGAACACGTTATCAAAACAATGATATGTATCTTTAAATTCAATATTTGTTTAAAGTCGTATAAATAAATATGTTCTACAAGAAATTTGCCAATCGTTTAGCTAAATATAATTTCATCCATCTGAACAAACCAGGGAGAAGTCGATTGTTGTGCAAAGATGAGACTGCCTCGACTTTATCTGATCAAGATTCATCCTATTTTAATCGGCAAAATCTCTTTGGATCTTATTACCCTAGATTTAAAGAATATTTATTTCCATTCTGGTTTAATTAAGACCGAATTTATTTTTCAATTTCGCACAAAAAAGTCAAAGACGTGCTGACTATGATGAAACATTAGAAGATTATCGAACATGCATAAACCAGATAGGATCATATTAATTACTACAAAAGGCATATCCTTAAGATGGCCTTAAAAAGATAATTTATACGTAAATCTTCATGTTAATCGATATTACAAGTTCGATCATGTCAAGCATTTGAAAATCGACATACGGTTCAACAATTTTAAATGCACTCATAATCATCAACTTGTTAGAAGTGATAGTACCAAAAACAATCTCATTTATATAAATAATTGATTACATCTAAACTTTCCTTTCAGTAGATTACATGTTGGCTAATTTGAATCAATAAAAGCAATGATATTTCTCCAGAAACTAGTCCACAGAGCAAACCAAGATATAATGAAAGAGCTGCTAGATGACAGTAATGAGAAGCGACTACTAAATTATAGTTCACAAAGTAAAATCTGGAAAATGCCAGTTCGTCTCATCTCTTTTTTACGAACTCCGGTAAAATAATTTGTTTATGATCTCGTGACATGAAAAAAAGACATGGTGTTCAGAATTGATTCCGAACTCCATGTAAATTTTTCTTTTTACGAACATCAAAATTTGACTGGAGATCGTAATCAAAATGTCCGGATGTTCGTAATGACAAACACATGAAAACCGTAATTAAAAAGAAGACGACACGATTTTCGCAAGTATGTTCAGGTTTTGTTTCCCTGTGAGAAAATATGAAGTGATACGCTATAGTCGCAACCTAAAATCACGTATAGTCAACGTTTCGGCGGATTCAAGCAACTACGATTGCACTTCTGTTTACTATAATAAGTCTAGTATTAGTTACTGTTCTCCTTATTCCTTCAGTACTTTCTGTTACAAGATGCCAGCTTTATTGAAAGAAAATAAATAAATATATATTCATGACTCCAATGTTAATGTACATCATCCTTCTATTTATTCTTCGATGAGTGTACACGTTTTCTGAGCCTGGCTATTTTTCGATGTTGAAGCAATGAGATCGGATTGATATGATGACGTGCAAGATGAAGACAAAGCAGCAGTAGTATGATCGCTGGGTCTAACTCTAAGATGGTTCAATATTGGAGTTGAACGTAAATAAGATTTAGGAACAGCTTGCTCAGTTGTTGCTTTCGACAACTGCTGGTTTTTAATCAACTTATACCCTTAGAAACCACTTCTGAAACGATAGTACAAGGAGTATATGTAGAGAAAGAATAATCGTCTACTTATATAATCATGGATGTAATCAAAAGTGCAACCTATTATTGTCTATAAGAGCAGAAGTTCTTTATATCAATTACAGTACCCTTAAAAATCCTTTTACGGACTCCACGTTTAAGTACCCTTAGAATTTCCTTTCAAACTATCGACGGTGTTTATTACAATCTCCAGGTGTTACACTAAATATAGCAAAAATACTCTATTCCGAACATCCGGTAAACATATTACGATCTTCGGTACATAGATGTTTACGAACTCCCGGCATAAACTTTTACGAATAAAATTCATTTCCGAACATCCGGTAACATTTACCGGTGTTCAGAAGAGGTGAGACAAAACGTAAGTCACCCGTAAAATCTCTAAACAATAACTATGACACAAAATGCCTAGAAAATCATCTTCGAAACACACACATGCCTTCAGTAAGATATACAATAAAAACATATCGATTTGACTGATGCATATAGAAAACGTTTGCCACATGATGATTTGTGACTTGATGGATGACACAAAAAATATAGTAATACAAGTGTATGATATCTACAAAAAAAAATTTATATTCACTTAGTGAACATGCAAAACTATCATTGATTATATATGAATGCATAGAAAATGCCCTAGCAATTCAATTCAGATCAATTCTATCGACTAATCAAAGTTTCGACTGAAGCAAAGGTCTATTAAAATATTGAATTAAAAGTAGGTGGGTGATTCAATGAGCAACCAGGATATGTATAAAGTATTTCAAATGGACTTAAAACTACAAAGAGGAACACTGTAAATGACATGAGATTATCAACAATTTTCTGCACAATGTATGATATACATCATTGCATTGAAATAAACCTATTATTGATATTCCTCTAGAATTAAAATGTGAAACATGATGTAGCCGCTCCTGTTAATGCAAGGCAGATTGTCTTTCTGGGACATATGGCTTTATCATCCGTTTACTTAAAATTCCAGAAATGGACATAGAAATAAATTCACATATCAGTACCAGGCATGATTGATATAAGATCTTTGATGAACCACTTCTTTCTTATTTGCTACATTAATTGAGAGAGACAGTCCTCGGCTTCGATCTCTACACAATTTAACATGATTTTCATTTTAAATCGAATAAAACAGAATACAATTATTTGAGCAAGATGCAGTAATAATGCACCTGCTTTCTGACTATCTTTTGCTTGTGAGAAATATTTAGTAGTAGATCGAGTACCTCGATATTTTCTTGACAACTTTAATGTGAACGACAGTTTCTCACAGGCAATCGGGTAATCGTGGCGCTCGTTTGCTTTCTTGCTAGAGCCCTCTTGACACATTACTACTAAATCATAGTAGCCGACATTTTCAAAAGTAACGCTTACATTTAAACTAACTGAGTTGGCTTGAAAGATATTTGACAATAGCACATTTGAAATAACATCTATTCATGGATGATCATTCAAATTTTTCAAGGAGTCGATCATTGAAATAAAAGATTTGGAAAGTAATTCAATTGAATAGTCTCAATTATTTTCATCATTAGCTATATTTATCGTTTAGTTGAGAATCATCTGATTATGCTGGACTGTCTTTTCTAAATTGTCTGGCAAAGGTTTTTTCTCTCTTGTTTCTATTTCAAGAAAAAATAAATCTGACAACGTTCAGACTTGTCAAGATGGCGTTACCATCATGAGTATTTATGTTTTACTGGGTTCAATATAGTCTAATAAGCTTTTATTTGTAATCATGCGTGGTGAAATACAAGCATTCTTAAGATCTAAAAACAGATATACTCGCAGAAGAATTGAGACATGATTACTAATGAAGTACTATATTTATATAGTACTAAACTTGCTCTATCCTTGAAATGAACACTAAAAACAGAAATAAAGTGGGAAAAAATAATCTCATTTGCTATTTGATTGATCGAAAAAGAATGAAATATATACTCGCACTTGAACACACACGAGACTCCATTGTAATTCTAATACAGAATAGAATGAGAATAGAACTTAAACAAATGAGTATCGGGTTATTTTTCTAATTATCAAGTCTTTCATCGTTAGGTTTTGTATTACAATAATATTCTTTGACTTTTATTTCGCATGAAAATGAAAGCAAATCGATACAATATACTTGAGTTTATCTACAGAGATAGCTTCTAAATCTTTTAAAATATATAGTTCCCATTATAAGGACTTATTATACTGTTATTTTACTTTATTATATATTGTTCAACATTTTAAACGGAAGAGAATTATGAAAAGGAAGCTTTTTTCTAATCAAATGTTCCATACGATTGTTCATTAATAGTATCATTGATAAGATGATCTGTGTTAATTTCTTTTGCAGCTTGATTTTGTTCTTTTTCAACACGTTGCCTTTCATCTTCATCACGTCTTCTATAGGTAAATCGAGTTAACACAACCATTATAATACAGCTGACTCCAACAACTAATACAAGAAAATTCACTAACTTATCTCGATTTGGTGCGACAAATAGAAAAACAAGCGAAACAATATTTATCCATTGAACAAGAATGGATGCTGACAATGATTCAGGAAGAGGAAACATTATTTCAGCAAGTGCTTCATAGATCAATGGTGTTGCAGCACCTGAAAATAGACCAGCTAATGCAGTTGATAATCCAATTGTAAGAGCAGTGGATGAAAGAATATGTTTATCATAAAATAAACTATGAACACAAAGTTCAAACCAAACGATACCACACAGACAACCAATCAATGATAGAAGAATAAAAGTCTTCAGTGCATGCTGAAAACGACGTCGATCAGCAATAGTACTTAAAATAAGACCACCGACAATTCCAGCTATCGAGGAGCCGAAACCAAACCAACCTTAAGCATGTAGAATATAATTATTTATTCATGTTTAATTTTTACTTCATTTTCTATTTATACCTGCTTGTGCTTCGGTATAGTTTTCTGGTTTAAGAATAATATCATAAAGACTTGTCCATGCCCCAAATGTTCCATTAAGAAGACCACCTGCTAATGAAAGAAGTAAAAATGCCGGCGTTGTTAGACATTTCCAAATATCTACTAAAATCTTTCGCCAATCATGATTATGTTCTGTCGACGTAGAATTAGAAACAAGCAATTCAGCAGCAGCTGACGGTGCCGACGGTGGTTTCGGAGGAAAATAAAGAAGTGCAAGAACACAAGCAACAAATGCAAGACCTAAATGAACATAGAGAAGACGCGGCACGTGTTCAGGTAACGCAACAATAAATGGACTAAGCACAAAACCAATCGTTGCACCGAAATTATTTGCAAATATAGCAATTGTTGTTGCACGTGTTCGTTCGTGTGGAGCAAACCAAAGACATGACAGCTGTGAAACTGGTGCCATTACTAAAGGACCGCAAGCTGCATTTAATATTTGGCCAACATGTATGAATGGTAATGCAACCTTATTGAATTTTGGATTTGATGCCGATAGAATAACGGATGGAATAACACGAGAAAGTGCTCCTAGAAAATCAGTAATTGCCAATAAAATTACACAATGCCGCAATCCATCAGGCCTGTTTACTAATACTGAAGTTAAAGGTAAACATGGAATGAAAATTATAGGTCCCCAATTGAGAAGAAGATCAATCGTTGAGTCAGTTATGTTATAATAAATTTCTGTGTTTCTTGCTATTGGAGAAAATGTTAACCACATGATACATTGATTGAAAGCAAGAAATGAAAAGACAAATAGAACATAAAACCGAGTCTTATAGACTTTATAAGCTGGTCCATGAACTGGTGTCACGGCAGCTTTTATTGCACCAGTTTCAGGCATCGTTTGACTGATTTAGCACTGACCTTAAATAATCGAAAAATTCTAACTTGACAGACGCCTATGTTTTGCTCTGTACTTCAAGAAAGATACATAATGTTGATGCAAAAATAAAACGATAAGTGAACTGATAACATAGAAAAGCATGCTTTATCTTTATTTTAGATATGTAATAAAAATTGTTTTTCGAATTTTAATTTCAACTGAATAATTAAATAAGAAACAGCTTTTTTCTTCCTATGAAGATGTTCCATATTAATTAGTTGATTGAGAAAAAAGTACTTTTATAGAAAATAAATGAGTTAATTCTGTAAAATACGAAATAAAATAATTGTTGAAGTATCGGTGACGTACTTAGCCCCCCCCCCTCCCTGAAAACAATAAATGGAAATTTTCACGAAAATTTCCATTTATTGTACATGGTATTAATCAAATGTCAATAAAAATTAGTTATTATGTGTTAATGTACAATAAAAATATTTGATTCCCCCTTCCACTTCAGAAAATCCTGGCTACATCGCTGTGAAGCATACAAGTAGATATCAGGACCCACCTCCTTGCTTCTACAAATATGATAAGCACGTTACAAACGTATCACATCTAACATCAACAATGCCTTTCTGATTAACAAAAGCAGCTGGTTCGGGTTTTAAATTTTTTTCTCCGGCAGTATCAAAAGTAACAACATACTTTCCTTTCAAAATAATCGTTGAATGATTGTTGATTTTTTTGGAATTTATTTTTGACTAATATTTTACACTCAATAAACTTTCGACTTCTTCAATTAACTGAATACTAATGCTGTTATTTTTATACAAGACAATAAAAGGATTTCGTCCTTATATTTATTTTAAAATCGTCGTTCAAATGAGATGCCGACGAAAAGAACATATATGTTGTCTTTTTACAATGACTGTATAACAAAAAAAAAGAAAAAAAAATGAATAATCGTTATATTCTATTAAAGAAAAGAAAAAGATGAGAATATAATACGAACAGAGATAATGTAGACTGACATACAACATTCGAGAGATTTAACACACAAGCACATACAGAATTATGGAAAACAAAAAAAAAACGACAAATAATGAAGAAATCAAGATTGAAGTTCGCCAAACTGTGCACAGCATAATTTACAACGCCAATCACCTTCAGGTGCTTTCGATAGAGGTGGCGAACAGCAGTACATATGATAACCACTATGAAATAAAAAAATTTAATCTATATATTCTCAGTATTCAACCGAAAGACTCACCGATCACAATCGTCACAAAATAAAAGTTCTGAATCATTTTCAGAATTACCACATTCTGTACATGTTTTACATTCCATGCATTGCCATGCATAAGTTTTAACCTGACGAACCATATTAGGAGTAAATTTAAGGCACGTTGGATGTGCAGAACCACCACAATCCTAAAGAAATATAATCTAATAAGAATTCGGCAATCATTTTTTTCTCTCAAATTACTTTGCAAGTTATCATTTGTTCTGGTAATTTAGTTGTTTTGTTTTCTTGTTCATCGCCACCACAGAAATCGCATTGAATACCAGTAGTAATACCTGCTGCTGTAGTAGCCATTGAATTAGGTGGTTTTGGTAGTTGTTGATGTTGCTGTTGGTGTTGTTGTTGTTGCTGCTGCTGATATTGCTTCATTTGCTGCTGTTGCATCATCATCATACGCTGTTGATGCATCATTTGTTGTTGTTGTTGTTGTTGCTGCTGCTGCTGTTGTTGTTGTTGTTGTTGAGAATAATGTGGTACACCACTTGCAGGTGATGAACCAGATAGAGCAGCTACAGTAAGTGGCATTGACGCTGATGGAGGCATTCCTTGATGATATGATTGCGGCGGCATTGGATACATTGGTGGTTGTTGTGGGTGATGTTGATTCATTTGATAAGGAGGTCCCGACATATTCGGAGGAGCACCACCAGGCGGAGGTAAATGTCCACCTTAAATAAATCAACATAGAATTTGTTTTATATCAAGATTATACTTACCAGGATTATTATGTGGCATAGGACCACCGGTTGGAGGTTGATTCGAATACATTGGATGTTGTTGTTGGTCATGAGGTGGATTCATATATTTTGGTTTCATAAGCGTTGGTGGTGCATTCGATGATGATGATGATCCACCACTATCAGCTGTCGAAGGTGTTGTTGGTGATGGTCGATAATCTGTATTTGTTTCTTTATGTTTAGCTAAATGATATTGTAGACCTGGTTTTGTCTTGTAACGTGCTGGACAAAATTCACAGACGAATGGTAATTCAGCCAATGTATATTGTTGACGGCGGTTACCAGTTGGAGGCGTATTATTATTCATTCCACTACTACCAGAACTGCCACCACCTATAAAAATAAAAGCGATGAAGAAAATATTTGTATGCTTTTTTTCTTTTGATGCTTCTTACCACTCTTTCTTGCACCAGTTTGTGACAATCGCTTTGTTGAACTACCACGTTTAGAACGTGTTGTGGTTGCAGACACAGGTGATGCTGGACCACCAGGTGTGCCTGGTCCACTACCACCACCATAATCATCATAATCAAAATCATCGAGATCATCATCACCATCAAGAACATAATTACTTGAATGAAGATGATGATGATTATGCGCTGTATTATGTTGCGGCCAGTGAGGTTGTTGAGGTTGCACAAGACCAGTCATCGGTGGTACCGATGATTGTGATGAATCATCACTAGATCCACCTGTAAATCGACCACCTGACATACTTGGATTTTCAACAGTAGCAATAGCATGAACATCTGCATCTGACATTCCTATAATTCAAAACAAAAAAAAAAGAAATATTAGAAACAATATCTTCAATGCTTTTTATTTTCTTAATAGTACTTACCCAGATCGCCAGCTCGTACAAGAATACGTGGATCATCTTCGTTCAGTGTTGGTATTACTCCATTGACAGGCCCATTTTTAATAGGCGATGGATCAGATGGTTGTTCATTAGTACCATTTACAGTTGTTGCCGATTGAGATTGTGCTATAGAAGATGGTGGATTGGGTCTTTTTTTATGCCACTGTTTTCTAGCGTATGATGCTACTTGATCATGACGAGTTGGCATAAGACGTTGAGTTGGATGTTTCCATAGGTGATTTTGTGTTGGTGTTTGAATGATATGCGTTTGTGAATCAACAAATGGTAAACGCAAACGAATACGTCGTTCACGTAAAAGGCGTGCATTAAATTTATTTACACTTGATACTGCATCCGAATAAGATACTTCCGAACCAAATGCACGCATCACACGTGATGGTAATAAATCAATCATTCTCTGTGAACGACGAAATTTCAAAAACGCTCAAATTTACTAGTACTTCATCGACAGATGACAAACTCTACCTTTGTTTATACTGAGTTCATATACCATTTGATCATGATTTTCATGATGGATCAACCAATCAGAAATTTGACCTCTACACAATAGAGCATGGGATAGAGAGCGCATGCTTGACATTTTCTCTGTGTACCATTGGTGAATATATTATACGAATAGAAAGAAAGAGAGGCTTTTTTCAAGTCTTTGTTACACTTTTTCGCCGTTGTCGATCAGTTTATTCGGATTTGGATAGTATATTTACATAGATTTTTCTCTTCAACTACATACAAGTCATAAGAATGGTGACTTATAGTATAAAGCAATTGATGGGTCTTTGTTCGGATTATGGACTTGATGCACAAGTTCAAAAGATTCTTTTTTCATTGGATTTATGGGTACCTAAAGCAGCTCGGGTACGTTTTATTTTCTTTCTAATCTATTGGACTTTTACTATTTATCAAGTTTTCATAGGAAGTACAAATCGATAATGTTGCACAACAACAGTATGCTTCAGCTACTCATTCTGGCTTCAATCGTGCTAGGTTTGTTATTTTCTAATAGTCCCAATCATATTTATATTCTAATTTTTTTATCTAGATCGCCGACGAGCAATGATAGCACAATAAATATTCGTAATGTCAACAATAGATCGTGTCGTACGTTCGCTTCACGGTCGATGTCCGCTGGTGTTTTTCATAGTTCAATGGATTCAGGAAGTAGTGTATCGGCATGGAAAACTGAGTAAATTCATTTCTATTTTAAAATGTAAATATTTGATGTACTCTTTGTTTGAACAGCACACGTGATTCCAATAAAGCCAATACAACAACAACAACAACTACGTCGTTAATTAAAAAGTCTAGCAATGGACTTATTCTGGATGAAACATCTCAAGCAGGCCAATCACAAGTTAAACTAATGCCTATTTTAGAAAGTGGTGAAAATGAAGATAAATTAAATGAACAACAACCTACTCGAATCAATCAAAAAATTTCATTTAAAACAACAACACTGGATTGGACACCAAATGAGTATGTTTCAATGGCTAGAAAGAGTATAAATGAAATTTTAAATAATTTCTCTTTTAGCAATGAACCGTCAGCCTCAACAACTGCTGGTCGAGCATCGATCGATGCCCTCTTTGAATTGAGTGTCCGTGCTGATTCAGCTCTTAAAACAGCTTTATGTGAAAATGCAGCACTATCAACAAATAGGACACAAACAAATTCGAACGATCGTATAACTCTACGTAAAAGTGTTAGCGTTATGAATCAAAAACAAAAAACTGGCAGTGGTCGTTCATTGATACGTGCTAAATCCGATATGGCTGGTAGTGATGCAAGGTGATTACACATGTTTTTTTATTTTTCGCACAATTGGTCAAAATTTTAGGGCTAACATATTATTTCACCAAACTAAGTTTTGGGCTTAAATCCCAATATCATCTTAAATAACGATTCAAGTTGTCAAAATTCACCATAGTATTCATACATAATGCTTATATAATTTTGAAAGAAAAATCTAAAAAGAAAACAGCAACCCTTTCATAGTCTACCTATGAAATGTTTCTGATAGAGAATTTGATCATCTGTGCAAACCATAATCAGTTTCATTTAAGTATATAGACTATTGCGAAGTAGAAATATTTCTACTGTTTCTATTGGAGAGAAAAATAAATTACGTGCTCCTTTTCTTTTTATTTTAGTCGTAAACGTGCTTTATCACACATTGCACGCGCTTCGGAACGTTATTTTAGTGATGAGCCGAAAATCATCGCTGACATTGAAGAACTTGAGCTTGAATATTTATTTAAGTAAGTATTAGAAGAAATTGTAAAGCTTTTCGATTTTATTCAATACATTTTTTTTAATTTCAGTTATATTCGTTATTTGAAAACATTTCCTAAATATACTAATATGACTGAAGATGAAATTTTACAAGAAGTCGAAAGTGATCCACATACATTACGTCAACGTACCAAAGAAATTTTAAAAGGGAAAATGTCTGATTCTTATGCAGTTTATATTGCTAAATATCCAATAAAGTATGATATACACTTTTAAGCAAACATCGCATGATCTCATGTGTTTTTTATAAATAGAAAACAACGTCGACGTGAACATCCAACATCACCAAATAAATATCGTAAATGTTCACGACGCTGTTTCGATGGTCAACTACGTACATGGCGTCGTAATCTACATCAATTCGACGAAGAAAATGAAAACAATAAGCAAGAATTAATAGACACGATTGAAATGCCTAACGTCGATGAAATAAATCAACCAATGTAACAAATAAAGTCAAATGTTAAATATTATTTCATTTTCTTTCTGTCTAGTTCTATCGATGATCAAGCTACTAGATAAAAACGTGGAACAAATGATCGATTTTTATTCATCAAACTGTTCTCTTTGATATGCAAACATTTTTTTTTCTCATATTTAGTCAGATATATACTTAGATACTTGAAAGAAAAAAGAAGAATATATGATACGGTGTACTTCCTATTTTTTTTGTTATCGTTCCACGTTTATGTACAGCTTGTTTGCTCGTGTATTTGTATGTTTGGTTGCTCTTGTTCTAACCTATTTTTGCACTCTTGATATGATGGATTTTTTTCTTACATAATACAAATACAGACGGTTCTTAGCATTTTATCAAATTTGTTGATTGGAATAATTTAGAGAGAAAAAAAACAGAAGATAATATAACACATTCAATGAATTCCTACTATTAAGATTAGTTAACTATTCTTGTCGAATATTTCACTGGTTACTTCATACTGATGTATTATAGATGTGCTATAATCTGCGGATTTGGATTTAAAAGCACGTTTCAAATGTATGAAATCGTTGTTGTGATGTGTCTCTATCAGATTATTCTAATCAATGGTATGATGCAATCTAACCGAGACGTGTGTTAGTGCGTGCGACAACCATGTGATCGGAATAATCTTGAATAGCTCTTTGTCTCCTGATAAAACATATCTTCACAGCTAAAGAATAATTCGATTCCTATTGACGATCGATTACGTTGTAAAAATTGTTTCGTATGAACCGCTTTGTTCAATAGCGTAATATGAACTTATTGAAAAACAATGTTTAATTTCTGACAAGATCACGTATCGTTTGTTAAATAATGGACCTGAATCGAATGAGAAACAGTATTTTTTTCCTCTAATTTGATCCGTTTGCTTTTTATGGTATCACATTTGGCGTAATGTTAATCGTTTACATAATCGAACATGAAAAGCTTATTAAAATTGTAAGATACTGTTTCATTAACAATGATACAGTATTTGTGCTTAATATTCTGATATATGTTACGTAAATGTTTACAAACAGACGTAAACTATGATTATATTCATAACAATCAAGAACAATTCCGTTTTGAAACGACAATACTATTGATTCTTACACTTTTCTTTGTTCTTACTTTTTCTCTCTCTTTTGTTTGAGACAAATTCAGTTTCTCTCTATTTCTCTTTCATTATAGCAATAGACTGATAAAGAAAGGGATCATATGTATAAATATATATACATATACATATATAGCTTTTCCTCTCATTATATGATCCCTGAATAAACTAATCCAAGCTGACTGTCGCACGCATTTGCACGCTCCGCCTCTGCCTCAACTAGTATATGTACTCCTGTATTGCTCGCATACATTGTAAATACGTGTAGTCATTCCACATAGCATCAGTTGACCTCATACAAGTGTGTGTTATTCGATCCAAGCGTATACATTTTTTTGTCTTTTGTCGAACAATACTAGATGATGGTGATATATATCTATCATCAATAGTGATGATAATAAACATAATTTGTTCGATCATTCTTCAAGTGACATTATGAACGTAACATACTTCCGGTGGCTACTGATTGTAGTCACTAAAATGATGTATTTTGTCGATGCCAATTGGATTACAGGTAAAAAACATATGTTAAAATGAATGTTTAAAAAAAATATATCCATCGTTTTGTTTTAAGGTAATCTTTGCTGGTCGATGCCATGTATGAACGGAGGTTCATGTTTTGGTTCAGCGTATACTTATCTTTGTGTGTGTCCTATGAATTACAGTGGAGCTCTATGTGAAAAACGACTTGGTATGAAAGTTTATTTTAAAAGAGAATATATTTTAGCAATTGTTCTGCTTAGGTATTTGCCAAGAAAGTCCTTGTGGTAATCGAGGTTTATGTGTTGAAACAGGTTTAACTTCTTTTGAATGTCGATGTTATTTTGATTATGTGGGTCCTTTATGTGAAGAACATGTACCGAAAGATGATCCATCCGTATGGTCATGTAAGTAAACAATACGTCGACCTATCCTTTATTTTTTCCCATATGATAATCACGTTTTTCTTTCGTGACTTGCAGCACTTATTCCTGTACATACACGAGTTCTTTTCGATATACTACAAGAAGCATATCGTTTAAAAAATAGTGGTAAATCAACAGGTACTCCTGTTAGTGACCGATTCAATGCGACGAATCTATCAAAAACAAGTAGTACACCACTGCTTGATACTACATTACCAACGTCGTTGAAATTAAATGTTGTTACTGAACCAGGTGCCACAACTGAACAAGAAAATGTTATACGAGCTGAAGATATTCAACTTGAAAAAATATTTCCCGAAATCAGCACGGTATCACCAACGAAAATGTACAAGCAAGATACTACAGAAATAACTTCTCAAACATTTCAAACAACCGAAGCCAATACATATAATAATGAAACAAATATGACTTCAAAGACACAAATGTTTACAACAGAAAGTATCAAAACAACCTTATCACCTTTAATGACGGTTGATGACATGTTGACAGTATCATTAGAACACAATCAAACTAACCCTTTGAATATCACCGAAAGACAACAGTTCATTAATACTACTGAAAAAAACAATAAAATGATAACTTCCACGACTTTACCAGGATCAACTTACAACAGTGATAATAATATTACAACTCCTTTTACCCATGAAATTATACGAAACTCAACAGAACAAATCAATAACAGCACTGATTCTAACAATTTAATTATGAATACTACTTCACAAACTATGAATGATACTTCGTATGAAACAAGTAATTATTCATCGATTCAAAATTATAGTAGTCAATTCAATTCATCAGAACAAACATCATTTCCAACTAAAACTACAACAATGCAATCGTTAATAACTGATAAATTAATCGATATGCTTAATAATTCTCAATATGAACGTGATCAATTTCTTTATCAATTATGTCAACAACTTTTATCTCATATTTTACCTGATGCATCATCATTATCATCGCCAAAAGCTGTTGAAGCAGCTTTAACATCAGCATCAAACTCATCATCTGGTAACTACCCCGTAAATGAGCTTCTTTCTTGGATCAAAGAGCAAATTAATTCATCGTCATCATCAATAACAACGACAACAACAACAACAAAAACGACAACTCCTGCTACGACGACAACGACGACAAAACCAACGACTACAATTCCTACTACGACGACAACGATGACGACAAAATCAACGACGACAACTCCTGCTACAACAACGACAATGACGACAACAAAACCAACAACAACATCTCCTACATCAACAACACCAAGGCTATCATTAGTAATTCGTGAGAAAAGTTTATCAACAATGTCATTAGAACGGTTGGACATGGATGAAGTACTTCATCCAGTAAACAATAATGATGATGGTGAACGATAATAATAGTGAAACATATTATTAAATCATTACCATCAAAAGCGAACAGTCTGTTTGATTAGTTTTCTTTTATATGAAATATTTGTTTAGCGTTCAATGTTTAACATATCTCTTTTTTGTTTTGTTTTTTTCATCTTTAATAAAGGAAATAGGAGCACAACAATTCATATTAGATTTAATTGTACTATGAGTGATAAGTATTCATCGGAACAATTAAGATCTTTTGAAATGATTCTTTTTGAATATTGACAGAAGCAAAGAAATTTGATCTTTGTTTAAATACTCTTCTAACTTATACCACGTATCATGCGCATGCTGTAATAATGTTAAATCATCGCAAGTAATTCATTCGACATGAATAGAAAATAAAAATTACATCAGATGTTTCTGCATAGAATATTTCATAACTCCGATTGATCGTAATATAATAGGTTTTTCGTTAAATTTGAATCGTTCTTTAATTTTTGTCTTATCTAGCTGCGAAAAAAATTAAAGAGTTAACGCGTTCCAATCGTGAATTGATATTTTTAAGAAGTCATATTAATTAGTTTTAAATCTGATTATAGGAAAATTGTATTTCTGTTTGACTATGATTCAGATAGATTTTAAAAGTTTTATTTAGTTCGAATATTTGTTCACGGGTACAAATACTTCTATTTTCTTTTGTTTCCACTTATCAAAATAGCCCACAGATGACAGTTTCTTTTTTTAACAATAGCTTTTCATCTGAGTATCTGCCTAATTCGAGTTCGAATATAAATCAAATTTTCCAAAAATCCTATTGTGCACAGGCAAAAGATAAAGATAAATTTTATTCTATTTATAAACTTTATAATTCGAATTGAGGCTGTAATATAAGTAAGGCAAAAAAGCAAAAGTTTAAAATTTATCCTAATTTGAAAATTTAATAATTCGAATCGATTGATACTTGTAGATTTTTTCTATCAGAAACTGGGTGTAACTGTCTAATGCGGTGCAAGCGAGATTTTTGTGGCTCCCACCTCCCCATTACAGACATTAGTTTAAAATTGTGCTAACTAGGAACTTGAATAATTAGGTTGCTATTTCTTTCTTTTTTAATTACGGGCTACACGAAAAAAGCAACGCTTGCCCATTACAGACCATAGTAGCTAAGGTACCATTACAGACCATACTATGTATTCAGACCAGTGATATGTATAAAACGTTAAGTATCTACATAGGACGAATTGAAACCGATTAAAAATTTTTAGTTAATCGCAATCGAATTTTAATATTTTTAACTGATTGGTTTTGTCATATTGCCATCTAAGTTCAAAACACTTTATATCGCAGCTTCAAATTTAGGCTATCTGTGAGATTTTAATAATTATATTTTGAACATCAGAAATGTAAAAATCGTAAAAGTTTGTTGTAAACATTTGACACTCAACAAGAAGTGCTCGATTTCTATGTTTATGCATTAATTTAATTAACAAGTGATTATTGACTAAAATTGATTAACAGGTAAGAAAATATTGCATGGGATTTATAGTTAATAGTCTTAGCTAAAATATTTGATTTTTTCGATTTTGATCGTTAGGAATTCGTTAGAGAACCATGAAAGATTTGCTATTTTTTCTACAGAAGGTCACTAAATGCTGAAAGAAACTTGTACGCTGAAAATCATGAAGATTTAGACAGTAGTTGAACCAAGATAATAGAAAGATTTTGTACAGTCTTTCTTCACTTTAGATCATTATTCTGATAGGACTTAAACCATTCTTATGCAATACCTTTTTCTCATATACAGCAAAATTGTACTTGGGCTCCGTCTAAATACGCTATCTCGTGATACTGCAGAAGTAGCCAATTTTCAAAGGTGAACAGACAACCAAAGAATACAGAGTAGAGATATTTAAGCTTTCATTACAGAAATAGATCAGCGTTTCCGGTTGAACTGTGATATACTATTATGTAAGAATTTATTGCTAGATATTTAAAATTCTTAATTTATGTGAACTTCTAGTTGAGTTTCAGATAAAAAGCATCCCATCGAGTTCCTCAAATGTGATATTAGCCTTTTTTTGTTCAATTGAAAACATGTCACTACATTGTTTTTTTATTTTGAATCTAATAATAAAATATTCTCTTTAATGGTCCTTAATGAATAATTGAAATTATAAACACTTTTACTTAAAGATTTCTAACGTGAGGAAAAATAAAGGGGCTCTTGAGAATTTTGTCGAGGCTGCTCCAATGAATAGTCGTGATAGAAATGAGAGAAGAAATTGCAGTAAATTGTATGTTAAAATGGAATTTCAATAAATATCACTCGGTAAAAAAAGAAGCAGGAAACACATATAAAACCAGGTCGTAGTTAGAATTTTATATTAAAACGTCTCTATTTAGCTTACTCTCACCATTCTACTGGAAATATATACCACTGTAACTTAGATAATCTCAGAATGCATTGAAATAGATTCAAGTTGTAGAAATGGATTAAACTTATGACTCTTGTAGGGCTCACACACGGAAGCTTAGTTATAGATTAAGAAAACGTTTCCAAGGAATGTCAATCGGACAGATCAGATGGTGTCGTTTAGGCAAACTGAATCTCATCAGCACTGTTACTATGAAGTAGAGAAACTTGCAAAATTTATCATCAGTGTTTTATTAGGAGCTAGTTAACTTTTGAGTCAAAGGAGGAAGCCATTTATAAGGATTCTTTTCGGGCTTGTCCCTCGATTGTATAGATATAAGATGGAGCCGCAAATTTCCCATAAGTTCTATTCTTAAAAAAATAATATCAGCTCACTAACATCTACTGTTTCTGATACTTTACTTCTCCGCCGCTTAAGTATTCAGTTTGAATGAAAAAGTCGACTTTGAAAGTTTTCCAATGGTATTTAGAAACGGTAGACGCTGGTGAGCTGATAGTATTTTTTAAGAATAGAACTTATGGGAAATTTGCGGCTTCACCGTATTCCTATACAATATAGGGATAAGTCTGAAAAGCATTCTTATAGATGACTTCCTCCTTTGACTCAAAAGTTAACTAGCTCCGTATAAGCACTGATGATAAACTTTGCAAGTTTCTCTACTTCATAGTAACGGTGCGGATGAGATTCAGTTTGCCTAAACGACACCATCTGATCTGTACGATTGATATTGCTTGAAAACATTTTCTTAATCTATAACTAAGCTTACGTGTGTGAGTCCTACAAGAGCTAACATTCATGAATCACAATTGTGCGAATTGTTCTGCAACAAAATCAAAATTTTAATCGATTAGAATTTTGATTTCGTTGCAGAAAAATCCGATTACCAATTTGGATTATCCCCAGATAGAGGTGTAAGTCGAGCGGCTAAGCCGCCGCCGCCGCCAACGAACCAAAAGATTTCTAATTTTTGAACCGTCCCCGTCATATAAGCAGAAATACTAAATTTTTGAATATTTTCGATACTTAGAAACAGTATTTTGGATTCTTCTAATCCAGCTGTTAATAAGAACGTTCTATATTATCATTTTTCCCTTTTTTGTTACATAATTTTCAAAACTACGAAAATTTTTTAAAATAGTATCTAAAGATTTTGAGCCGTCGCCGACGCCAACCGAGGCGTTAGCTTACACCTCTCTGCCCAAAGGTTTTCGAAATTATAATCGATTTTAATCCCTAAAAATTTTTACTGGGCTATAAGGAAATAAAAATTTTCTCTTCCAATTGTCAACAATAAATTAATATAAATTATTGAAAAAAAGAAGAATTCTGTAAGAGTATTCATTTAAATATTAATTAATGGAAACCCCTTTTTTTTCGTGTCAAAAGGTATGAAACTAAAAGATATTTTTACAACACTTCATAATAAAATTTACTCATGAGAACTGCATAAAACATATAGACTGGTAATTAGAATTATTGTTGATAATTTAGGGTTATAATCTCGAAAAATGCTTGAAATACCCGAAAGAGTCTCACATTTGCTAATCTGATGAGAAATCTTGTTAGTTAATAACTGAGGTGAAAACAATACTTTTGCTCTTTGAAGAAAGTAGTTCAATATGTTAGTGTCCCATCTCGCACTTTTTTCTGTCACTACCGCCGGTATACCGCAGTACTCATCATAACCGGTGGTAGCGCTTATAAGCATCGGTCTCGGCTAAAAAGGCTTCCAGAAACCGTTTTTGTTGTCAAATCTTGATTTATTCCGGAAAAGAATTCGAACTAATCGAAAACAAAACTATTTCAGAATATATTTTGCGAATTATTATTTTTACAGCGACATCTTTAATAAAATATTTATCTCATAAATGGGACTGCCCAGGTGAATGAATCCGACTCTCTGACAGAATCCGATAGGATTCCTGAGCGCGGACCTATTGTCGGTTCCGACGGAAAAAATCATTTTCTTATTCACGATCAAATAAGCATTTGAGCCATCAGAGTGCAAGGGTGATTCGTTAGAGTTGGATCCCGTTAAAGTCCAACATCGGATCCGATTGATCCAATACCACGGATCCGACTGTAGGTCCGTGTCCAGGAATGCCATAAGATTTCGTCGGTTCTATTGAAACCCATATGGTATTCGGTATATTCACTGTCTGACCCTTGTCTGAATCCGATAGGATCCTACTGCCGGAATGATTCTCGTGGGTGATTTGACATATGTGGCTACTACAGACAGCTCAGGGACATCGACATTATCAGAGTGCACCAAATTCAACGCGATTCTGTCGGTTTCAACAGACTTAAAAAATAATTAGTCGTTTCTATACTATACAAAAGGATGCATCACTTTGATGAAAAATCGTCGGTATACCGACGGTAGAGCGCACATTATGCCGAACGGCGAACCGTCGGTATACCGCCGATTTTTTCCGGTGTGAATCACATGGGATTTTATACTAATAAAAAGGATGCATCACTTTCATGAAAAATCGGCGGTATATCGACGGTAGAGCGCACATTATACCGAACGGTGAACCGTTGATGTACCGCCAGTTTTCTTCCGGTTTGAATCACATGGGATCTTGTTTGGATTAGACGAATTCGTAATTGTAGCGTAAAACTAAAGAATATTTTGTGGGCCAACTGTTTGACATCGGTCTATTGGGAAATAAGATAGAAGCAACATGACAGAAGACAATTCTTAATTTAATACCAGTGTGAAATTTGTTCATTCACATCAGATTTGTTAAGAGACTGCATCGCTCTGGAAAGCAGAGACTTTATTAGACAATAGGCCGCATCGTTTATTATTATTATTTTCACTATCTATATATAAATAAAATTGAAGCCTAAATAGGGACACAGTTGGAAACTGTGTACAAACCCATTGAATGATATATTCTTAGTAAACACAAAAAGAGTCAGAATATAAAAGAACAATATTCAATATCGTAAGTAAAGATAAGTTTTTACCAATATTTAGATGTTGTTTAACCAAGTAGAAAATACATGTACAGTAGATTGTCTTTAAAATAGTCAAGTCGAAACTATTCAAATAACTTTTCTAATCGAATTAATAGAAAGACACGACCATAGATTGATTATTGATGAAAAGTAGAAAAGAATATAATAGAAGTGAGAGGAATAATTCAGTTGCATAGATGATGACGTAGAGAAAAAAGTGAAATATTATATATATATATATATATATATATGTGTGTGTGTGTAAGAATATTTCTTTTTCATATTGATTCTCATTTAAGATACATTCCTAAAAGAAGACGAAGCCAATTACGATTATAATATGCATGCATCATATATATCTATGTTGCTTGCTTTAATTATATTATTTGCAAGTACATCATCAGCTTATCGGATTCGTTCATATTTAAATGAACAGCAAGAAGAATACTTTCCATCAGATGCTGTGAAAGAGACCATTCCATTAGAAGAGAATATCATTCTGGTAAAATACTTTTTGATGCCACTGCATCGAGCCCGTGATGGTAAGTTATACACTGATTTCTATGGCGATAAATTCTATCGTGTACAGAGAAGAATATCTTTTTTCTTGTATCGTTATGTGACCTTTCTAGTTGACTGTATAAATAACAAAGATTATCTATACTGTATTTGTCTTATTTCGTTTTCCGGTTGTTTTTGTTGCTTTTAAAATGAATCGTTCTGACGATATTGATAAAATAAAAATGATGCTAAGGTACATAAGAATAATGTATTATATTGACTTCTTTTTAGTTATAAAAAAAGCAGAATTTATCTTTTTTTACAATGAACAAATTTCTCTAGTCTTCATCCGTCGCATTACTTTTAATCAAGTTCAGAATCGTGAAGTTAACCTTACGCAAAGTTCTAACAATTTGACTATTCAAAGATTACATATAGATTGAAGCGACCACACTATTGATGCTCCATGATTCTGTTCGTTCTAGATATGTTTCACCCACCCTCAAGGCTGATTTAAAAATCTTGATATGCGATCATCATCTATTTTTTGGAGCATAGATATTCATAGAATGCTATAGTCGTCAATGTTCAGATAGAACTAAACTGATGATCTAGGGAACGCCCATCTTTCGAATTGCACAATATAGATAAAAGACTGCCGCGTTTGCAACGATCGTTGAGTCAGCGATCATTCAAATCTACCGTCTTATCGATTATCATCAGTAACAGTTGAAATGACTATTTCTAAAGCTTACAAGTTCTATGAATAAAAGCAATTCAATGAGATAGTTTTTTTTCTCAATGCTATCTAAATGGATCATTTTCGAGTCGACAAAAATGTTAAAACGCAAGAAGACAAAAGTATAAAGGAATGTACGCACGTAAGTGACTCAGCTAGCTAGGCAATTATCTATAAATATGCATACAATAATCACAGGAAAAAAAAAGAAACACGAAACACTACTTGTCCTTTAGGAAATCCTCCATAATATATATTATGTATGAGTTTGAATAGATGCAGTGTGATCACTATAATTACAAACCGAAGAAAAAACAATAAACTATTTGCAACATATAAATAATAGATATTTCTAATTTTTTAGAAAGAATGCGCCGTGGTTGGGGAAGTGGATGACGATGCCAATTGGTTAGTAATGGTGACTGAGCTTTAGAGAAGATGCATTTTAATCTGATTTTTCTTTGAATTTGTATAACATTATATTTACATTTATTTATCAATGATCAATAAAATAAATGGCATTACATTTCCTTTTGCCAGTCATCATTTTGTTCAATCAATCATCGTATTTTTATTGTCAGAAATATTATTTTATCTTTTTCTTGCTGTAAAAGTAAAAATAAAAAATAAATGAATTTTATGTCTCATGTTCAATTGTCGATAGCATTCATGGATATCTAACTTCAAATATTAGGTTTCTTCTTTTCAATATTATTTTTTGTCAAATTCAGTGAATATAGGTTTAACTTGTATTACTATATTTCGATTGCTTATCAAAATATGAAAACATAGGCACGAGCAACTGGCTTGACGTACAAGTGAAATGTCATTATCAAACGTGAATATTTTTATGTAAATTTGAATAGCATTTTATGGGGAAAATCTTTCAAATGAATATTTCGCTTTGATTCTAGATCATATATACATTATGGACACTCGAATAAGCTAAGAATACCTAACGAAGTAGTTCATGTTCTTCAACTTATGAATATAGAGAAATGGAACTGTTAAAATAATTAGGTTGCAAATGAATTCTGTATTTACTTCATGGAAAATCATTTTTGCGATACTGACTTCATACCGTTTGGTAGAAACAAACATCTGTGAGAAGCAGTTTTCTTGTAAATAGTCTTAATCTTTTGATTTGCAGCTATTGTAAAAGAATATACTTATCATATTAACAACTGTGTGCCGGTGCCAAGCTTTAAGCCACACTTCAAAAATTACTTTTTTCTGATTTTCTGTAGGAGAACCTAAGCATTTATTGTAAAAATACTATCAACGTGCAATATATCGGCAAGGACAAAACCAAGGACACGAAATCTTGTTTTAGAATACCTACAATTTATTTGGCCTTCATTGTCTGCAAAGTCTCAACTGAAAAGTAATCACTCAATGAAAGAACTGCTCTCATTAACATTCATTCAAGTAAAAGAATTAAAAAGAGAACGATGTACTACGGGTGGGGAGGGGGGAGGGAGTTTATGTGCATGTTTCACGCATCAACGAGAAGGTTATATTCATTCTTATACATCAGAACATGATGAATCCTATAAAAAGTACTGCAATCTTTATTTAATAGCATCTAGTATATATTGTAAATAGTTTATAGAATATGCGTAGAAATATTGTTTCTTTTATTCAAAAGTTATTGATCGTATGCGGTTGATATGTTGTCCTTCTTGATTCTTTCGACTTTAACTTCACAGTAAGAATAACGATGCGTTTTGCTTGTTGGCACTGATGAGTCGCTACTATTCCGATTCGGACAGTGAATATATTAATCATCGTCGGCGATCCAATAATGTACGTGGATCTGGTTGGCAATCACCATTGCCAACATTGACAAAAACTGGTGGCATCCCTTCATCATCGTCTTCCACCTCTATAATACCCATTGTTGTAGAATCACCGTTTGGTCTAAAAAAATACGATTATTCTATTGATACATCTCAATATGGTCGTTTAATTATTACTGCATATCGTCGACGAATTCCACCATCTGATTATCGGTCAACAAACAATAAAAATCATATTGCTATACAAACATTTTCAATTCCATCTGATGCTGATGTTGATCATTTACAGTCTCATATCGAACGTGATACAAATCGTTTAATTATTGAAATTCCTCGTCAGAAGCGTGCACACATTCGTACACCTCGTGCACCCAATGTTAACAATGCAAGTCATGCGGGTAGTCGTTTGTTACGCTCACCAGATATTGAACGTATGTTAACATCACCAACAACTGCTCCACAATTAATACGCGATGATCAAAAATCTAGTGGAAAAATTTCTAGTAATAATCGAAAACTTGAATATCGTATTGATTGTCGAGGCTATACAGCGGATGAACTTGAAGTATTTATTCAGGGAAGAGATTTAATTGTACAAGGTAAAACTAATAGATTAGCATCACCAGATCCCACCCAACAACGTGTATCAAAAAAATTCTCACGTAAAATAACATTGCCGCGTACAGTTGATTTAACAAAAGTAGTTTCTTATTTGGAACATGGAGAATTACGTGTTGAAGCCCCATTGAAACGTGGGGTTTATTATAATGATGAAGAAATTATTATACCTGGACCGCCACCACAACCAACAGCATCATCATCTTTAACAGCAAATCTTCCAAATGCTACATCAATGTTAAACTTTGAAAATCGTGTTCGATCCCCCTCACCATACTATCGTTATCATAATCGACACAATGAATGTATGAGCCGTCGTCGAGATTATAATAGTTCCAATAGTCGACAATTATTAAATCCAACACGTCGTGTACGTTCAGTTGAAGCTCTTCGCTATCCTCTTTATAAGTCACCGCGTGAACTTGATGAAGACGATTCTCAAGAACAAGATAATCAACGACGACGAACTGTTAACTGTGAACGTCATAATGCCACCGATCGAAAAGAACTAGATCAACAGTCTATATACAGATCGGTTCATTCACCAGCAACTACAAGCATGGGTCATCATCGTAACTATCCGCCGGACGATGAGAACTATTTGAAATTTTGATATACTATAAATCTTTTTCTTTTTTTTATCGTATAGGCTCATAATAATATGAACTCTGAAAGCAAAAGCAACAAATCATCACATTTTATTTTGGATGAAAAACTTGTGTATTTTCGAAAGCTTTTTTTCTTCTCTATGAATTAGAATGCTCTTTTATCTATGATTGCATTACCTTTGATGTGTAAATCAATAAGAATTTGATGAGTATTAATAATATGTACTAAGGATTGAAAATGTTTTGCACATAAAGAAAAAAGAAATTGTATTAGAACTATGCTTAGACATTATTATACTGTCTGTATTCAATATTTAACATAGAAAAGTCATACGCATATTTTTGAAAAATGATATTGAAGTTGATCATAGAAGCTAATTGTTCTCTATTAATTAAATACACATTTCTTTAACAAAAATTTGAGTGAATATTAGGCAATTTTCAAATTAATCGTGTTTCTGAACGGAAATTATTGAAATTGTTTTTCTGTAAAGTATTCTAGAATCAATTGAGGCAATTAATTTAATGACGTTTATTGATTTTAATGTAGAATAGTACTGGTAACACTGTACTCAAACGGAAATTTTATTTTATATGATAAGATATATTCATGAACATCAAATCATGTTGGATTCAGCAAGGATGTGATTATTATCATATACTGTCCCACATTGATTAACAATATTGAACGAATTGATAGAACATTCAAATTAGAAATTTAAGAGGTAGATAACACTTTTTACGACGTTTCGATCGTTAGAACTATATTTTTACAAGTAATACCAATTCTAATATAAAAGAGAAATGTAATGTCAATTTACTCCTGGTTCTCGTTTTATACTTCTCTATGTTACTAAATATCATAACAGCATAGATAACAGACTTTTTCATTATCTAAATATTTCAATTTTCTTCATTTCAATATAAATACATGGTTCGATTCCTTCTCCCGGCTCGGTGTCTTCGGAGTCAAGATATACCGTATCGGAAGAATAAACAAAGGAAGAACAGCAATGCACGCCAATCACGTCATCACTGCCTCGATTTCGATTTTCGTTCTATTCGATTTCTCTTCCTTGTCATTCTTTCTCTGCTTGTTACCGTCGTCCTATCTGTTGACTTGTTTCGTAAGCGTCCGCAAAAATTGTACAAAAATTTGAGTGTCGGCGTGGGTGTTGTCCTTACTATTACAATGATCAATACTCACACAGCTACAGCCACGCCCAACAAACTCTACCTATTTGACAACCTTGAGGGTGTGCAACAAATAGAAAACTCAACAGGTACTATAGAAACTGGCATTTATACAAGGCAGACATAGACTCAAAAGAAACAGTCATTTTCATTGATTACAGCGCATAAAATAAGTTTCGCTGCATTTTTTAACAATTTTTTATCATTCGTTGCTAGCTTCAAAAACAAATGACGGACATCTTTGTCAAGAAATTATGTACTCAAGACGCTATATGAAATAAAGCTATGATGTATTGTCACTAGATTGATTGTATAATGTAAAATATGAGGTTTTTTGACGACAGACAATAGTCTGACTCGCTTGCATTCCATCAGATAAACTTTTCTATATTTTAGTGGTAGTAGGTAACTATCTCTGTTTTTTCGAATAGCTAACTTCATCATATATATACTTCACTCTAATCTTTGCAATTGTTTTTCATACATAAACCAGTGGATAGAAAATAATTGAACTTTCATAGTAAATTTTTGTAGGATTTCGAATGAAATAATATTGTGAACCTGAACTAAATCAGATCTAGTTTATCTTTAAAGTATTTTTCGCTGATCAGAAATATCGATATATTGTCAGTTTCTGATGCACGTATTCCCTTGTACAATGAACTAGCTCAACTAACAGCAGAATATCTTGTTGCGCAAACGATTCCTGTCTTGTCAAAAACAAGAACGTTTCTGATTTAGTTTGAAAATAACACAGATATAATTCAAATAGAGAAATGCAGTCAGATGTTTTTTTCCACAATTCAGCATTAGTATACTTGTTGCTATTTTTTTAAATCAAATCACCACACAAAGTGTCCGCATTAATCGTAGAGCCTAAGTCTCAGTTCCCGGCTAAGAACGACAGTTAAAAATTTATCTTCTGCAAATCAAATCAAATGTAATATTTAAAGCGTTAATAAAATCAAAACCTACTATCACGATTGACTTACTTGAAAAATAAGGAAGTTATTTATGAGAAAAACAAAAAGATAGTTGCATGCATTCTCGTCTCATTTTTTACTGCGTATTTTATATTTGATCAAGTAGAATGCGAATATATTTATTATATAAAGCAATTGATTTAGATTATCGAATTGCACAATACGAAAAAAAAAACAAACAAGTACAAATAAGATAATAATATATATATATCATACATATTGTTATTAAAAACTGAATATTTTAATAAAGAAACTATATTTTATCTGCTCTATTATATGATTAAGATTATATATCAGATTCGTCGATAGAAATAAAGAACCATAATAGTTGCTACCATTCCACTGAGGAAGATGCCAAGTGTTGTTAAACGTGATTGAGGTACAGCGTCACGTAAGATAACTAACTAAATTTTTGAAGAAAAAAAGCAGTAAGTAAAGTAAAAAACCTAGGATGTGAAAACTTACCCAACCACCTTTGCCAACAATCCATGGAGCAACAAGTTCTTTGACAAAGCGTACCGTCCAATCAACAAGAACCTGTAAAATTGATGCTGGCTGATCTCGAAGTGACTAAACGAAAAAAGTAATGCAAATCATTTCATTGCTATTGGTATTGTTCAAGCATACTTTAATGATAAGTTTATAGGTAAAAAAAAATAGTGTTACAATTCGTCCCCAATTATAAATGCCATCACAAAATAGTTCTTTAGCAACATCGCTAAATGTTTCATATGGACTGTTAACAGGCACTTGATCAACCATGCTAAGAAAATAAATAAATAAAAAAATATATATATCAATAAAATAGTTTGTTTTCTATGTAGTAAGAAGCAAGTATAGCAATTGATAGAAAGCTGCGAATGTTAGGATAAAAGGCAAGCGAGGTAAGGTATCTAGCCTAGTTTACCTTTTAAATGCTTATTCTGAAAATAGTTCTGTCATAGAAATATTAATAAAAAGCTGAGTCGACTTATTGTATACCTTTTAATTCTTTGATCAGCATCGAGTTCATCACCAATCATACGTAATCGACGAGCAATTTGTTGAATTTGTCGATATTGTGGAACTAGATTAAGTAAGAACAATTAATGAGCAATTGAAAAATAATATTATAAGAAATTCTTACGTGCAGTAAGATTAATATCAATAATAGGTCTCATCAAGCCCATATCGACGCCATCTTCTGTTGCTCGTTCAATAATAAATTCTTCTAATATATACCGAGTTTCTTCTGTTACATCTTCTACACTTTTTCGATACGGTGAACTATCGTTATAATCAGTTTCTATTATTAGAAAACAAAAAGAAACGAGATATGTTGACACTTTCGAAGCTGTCAAAAAACGAATACATACGAATATAAGGGACATGTTCAAATCGCATGGCATATGGATCAGGTTGATCTGCCGTAGCGATTTTAGTGCGAGTTTTGGTTGGCATCTTAATTGGTGATCACAATGGTTCTACACTTGTTCAAAGATCGATCTAACCAACAATGGTGTTTTTTCACTACATAAGTGATCGATAACAATGCAATTGAAGATTATCCAATAGAATGAGTAATACATCCAATGTTTTTTTTATGAAAACTTTTTATCTATTGGAAATATATAAAAACATAATACAAGACAAACTACTAGAGAAATGATTGTGTAAATTACATCTGATAGATGTCACTTTTTAACAACGAACAGAAATCTATATGTATTTGTAATTTAAGACGGACTATGATACAGCATGGTATCATTGATTTTTATTTATGAGACTAATATATTCTAATATTGAATAGGACAAAGTTGAATCCATTCCGTATAATTTCACTATCGATTAAATCATTCATTAGTAGAAATGGTTTCATCAAAGAAAAATTGTATAGACAAGAAGTATACAATATTTGAAAAACTGATAAAAATAATTTTCATGCAAGTAATTTTTCAAGAACTAGTGAATTCTAAATCTATAAAAACAACTGATATTATCTACTTCGAAACTAATAAATTCATGTTATTAAGAGTCTTGTGACGCTCCTATAGCGTTTTTCATTGTTGACTACCATCAAATTTTCTCTTCCGAAGTCTCTATTGATGAGCAAAGAAGATTTCTTTGGATTTAAGCAATTATTTTGAATTACAGATAAAAGTTTTATCAGCCATTGATTTTAATATAAAAGAATTCAAATGAATCTATATACCAAGAACAACACGAAGTAATTATTTTATTTCCTTTAATAGAAAAAATTGAATGTCAAACACAATTCATCTAATATAAGATTCATGAGATACAATACATCAATAATCTTTATTATGAGTGAAAACTATTTGATTTTCGATAACACAAACTTTTACGATTAACTTTTTCGCTAAAAGGAGCGAACAAGTAAAAAGGAGTCGTACTATTTTTCTCAATACATGTACTTAATTCCCGCAAGCGGGAATCATAACTTTTCTAGTAGAATAAGAGCGAGTTATGTGCATAACTTTTACAATCATACAAAGTCATTCACCTTGATAAAACGTGCTTATTTTCAACATGGCATATTCTACGTTTGTTGCCATGTGCCCTTAATTGCAATAAACTCGTAATTTCTTTTTTCGTTCAAGACAATGACTTACAGTTATGAGTCAAATCATTGAAAAATAATTGGATCAACTTCGTTTAATGCACACGTTGAAAATCTCAGATTATGTTGACTTTTCCAAAAAAGTACATCTAATAATTAATGCTTGTGAGTACAAGCATAATCTTTTAAAATTATCCACTCGTGTACGGAAATAGATAATGAACACTCAAGAGTTTATTAGCTTGTGCAAAGGTGAAAGGACTCATGAATATGAAATCTACAACAATTGAATGGTACGTAATTTATTGAATTGAGATAAGATTCTATGCATTTTGAACATTTTCTGATATGCATTACCCGTCCGCACATATTATTCTGTGCATTTCCGCATCTTTTTTTGAATGTCTAAATCTAATTTTTTCTTTAATCAATGTAATAAATGTTTTGATGTCATCAAACTAGAAAAAAAAGAAGTTCGCAATAGCCAATGTACCTAATTTCTACTATACAAGATACTGATATAAGTATGATTAATCTGCATCATGTATATTATTATTGCATGTACAATATTGTAATGCTATTCACATCTGGAAATTCATAATGATTTTTTTCTTTTATCAAGATTCTCATACCTAAAGATAATCTAGATTACTTAAAATATGCTTTTTCATCGATTGGATATCTTTGATAACACAAATTATCAAAAACAATAATTCCGGCATTTATATGATAATAAATACTAAAAATTTTGTTTCATTTTTTACTCTTACTTATTTAAATCAACTTTTTTCAATAGTTAGAATTTACAAAACGTTTTCATCATAAAAAGCAACTTCAAGGTTGTTACAATTATTTTCTCCTATATATATGCTAACATTCGTAATCGTTCTGTGATTCATGAACTTCGGAAACGAAAATAATTTAAAAGAAAAAAAGAAGATATTTTACACACATAAACTCACACACATAACTCCTTTTTAGTATAGAACATATGTATATATACTCATGAAACACTAAACATCAAATAGAAAAATGTATGGCAATACTGTAGAGCAATCAAAGAGTACAGGGATGAAGAAAAGATGTATTTGTTGTTGTTGTTGCTGTTGTTGTTTCTTTTACAATAAACAATTAAAGTTCAGTTACTGGAATAGTAGACTGCAATCCAGATGACGCAGACGATGTTGTTGAATACGATGATATGGTTGATACTTCTCGAGTTGGATTTGTATTATAATATCGATAATGAATGGATGTAAGACTCTTACACCATGTCGTCGCATCTTGATCTGGATCAGTTAAATGATATGTTCGACCCGGCTAAACATAAGTATAAGGAAAATCATTAGTTTTATGAACAACTATAAATTACTCCGATCTAGAGATTTAACGGATCAGGCAAGACATTAGTTAAATATTATGATAGAAATCTTGGAAATACTGTGTTTCTCCTAGTTCTCGGCTAGGAATAACATTTCGGTACCCAAAAATGTCGAACTTTCTGTCAGTTTGGGACAATTTATGGTGAAATTCATTTGTCTTTTCTCAGTTATCACGTGTAGTATTTTAACAATAAAAGATTTCTTATTGATTTTCTTAGTTTTTAATACTCTTAAAAGGCAGCGACAGTTTTATTTACCGGTCCCCTGAATATGCGTCAAACAAGAATTCCACTAGCACTGTTTTTCCTCTCAGGATGATATTTTCTAGTTATATTTACCACTTGAATTAGAAATGTTTTCATATCTTTCTGTTCAATATGTAAATCTGCTGTCCTAAAAAGAGCAAAACAAAAAAAAAATAATAAAAATCGACAAAAACCAAGATGAATCAATTAGTTTACCATGAGATAGTTCCTTTTAACTCCATTGCATCTGGATCAACATAAAATATAGCAGGACCTTCAGTAACAAGAAACATACGCCGTCTAGCAAACAAGCCCTTTTAACAAAACAAAAATTACAGACTGCTTTTAATAAAATCATATTTACTTTTTTCTTATCTAAAACTCCTTGTTTAATAATTAGATTATTTTGGACAAATCTATGATAGATATTCTTCGTAGATTGCTCTGATAGCGATAGAGCATGATCAGGTAATTGTAATCTAAATAAATCCCAGTACAATGTTCTATATAAGTAAAATTTTGTGTGTTTTATTACCTTTTTGCTGTCACAGATGCATTATTATTATTATTATTATTAACGGAGTTATTTGAGGGCGGAGGATTGTACATGGACGAGTTTGTACTATGATTCGACGATGAATTTCGATTATCTGGTTTTTGCGATGATGAATTTTCGTCTGATATTGTAATATTCGATGATCCAGTAATCATTGCTGCTAACTCATGTGGTGCATCGGCTGCCATTCGTAAACCAATCAAACGAGCTTCAACACGGTCATCAAAACCGGATGACATTGTTTTAAGCTAAAATTAATAGAAATACTGTCTATTCAAGGTGAACAAATATCTCATATGATACAACTAAACATGAGTAGAATTAATATTATAAATTAACTGAAGCATGATTCTTATCGCCTTTCTTCTTTAAACGATAAAATAATTTTATTAAAAAACAATGTCAACCATTGCACATAATGCTCTGCGTATGTGTAAGAGATTGAATTTCCTTTACACAAGTCACAGGTTTATCTAATGAATAAGCGATGAAAAATAATACTCTCATACATAATATGACTCAACAGGATACACAATGATTATGCTATTGCGTTCGACTAGATAAGGAAGAGTTAGTGAGAAAAAGATATATAATTATAGAAAAGAAAACAAAAGATATAAATACAACAATAGACGTATTATGAAAACAATTTGAGCAATCTTTTATACATGTAAGTAGGAGTATTCTATAACTAATATGAAAAGAAAAGCTACATATAAATATTAAAGATATGTCTAAAGCTCAAATTTAATACGACGATGTTTTACTTATAGTACTAGTCAAACATATTTCAATCTATTCTGAATATTTGTCTGTCGTGTCAGGTATTTAACATAAATCCACACACTAATTTAAATAGTCAATGTAGTCAGGGGCGTAAGTCAGATCTCAGAGCAGGGGT